>JAVKPL010013624.1:0-78017 GCA_032173675.1 Gastrolobium villosum | reverse complement strand
AATTTATTTGCATGTGACGAAAAATTTCATCATAAATTTTGTCACAAATGACAAGTTTTGACACAAATAATCAAATTTTATCACAAATAAACTTGCGACACAGGAATTTGTGTCTTTTTAATTTTTGAAATTATATATTATCAGTAAGACGTAATTATAATATGAAAAATTACTTCTTTTTTTTTCTCTCCACATCAGCTAAAGTTATCGAGGAGGAAGAAAGAAAAAACTTTTCATATTATAATTGTATCTTACCGTCAAAGACATAATGTTAAATACTAAAAACAGATAATATCAAAAGCACAAATGTTTTTTCCTATTTGATAAACTAAACTAAAATAAAATAAAAAAGCTTCAATTTACTGTTGAACAAATGTAAACAGAAACGGAAGCAGGGAGAAGTGAAGGACAAGATTATGGTAGCGCTATCACAGCACAATCTACAACGTGTGGGAGAAGTGAGAGAATTGAATAGTGTTGTTTAGAGTTGCTTTTTAATGAAATCTTTTCAAAAGGTTTTGGCTTGGAACATAAGCTACTGGACGGTGAGTACATATAATTCATAGAAGAATGATTGCGAACAGTTTAATTATGTCAATCAATGCTACGGTAGAAATGACTAATGCATGCTGTGATGCTATTTGTTCTAAGACTCCAACTGGTAACTGGTTAGAACATTGAACAACATGCACTAGGATTAGTTGCTTTCAATGTTTCAGAGTTCAGACAGAGTAAGGAGCAAACATACTCCGTCCAGAATCAGAGACATCACAGTACCAATGAAAACATTCGTACTTTAATGAATGCCTCTGTCCAACAGTTTTGCATTAATGATACACTGATAACATCAATGAACACGTCCACGTCCATTTTTTTTTGATTTTTTTTTGGTATTTGTGTTTTATACTATGCTCAGTTTGAAAAAAAAAAAATTCCCTCAGTTTGGTGTACGTGGAAAAAAAAAAAAAACTTGAAAGCATCATTTATTTATTCCATGTTACACAATAGAAGCCAATTTTCTACACACATAAAAGAGGGATGAGTCTCACTTCTATTATGTGGATCCCACTTGCACTTTTGTTTCTACTGCGTGACATAATTTTTTTCCTACAACGTATTTCTCTTCATAAAACACTATCATGAGATTATAGTAAGTTAGAATTCAATACTGATTTCGAAGAACTTCGCTGAACATTGAACAAAGATCTCTAGCTCTTAATTGAAAATTAAATAAAATTCTTCCTTCTCTGCAATTGCACTATTAGTATGATTTTGGAAGTCTGCAGAAGTATTAGCACAATAACTTCACCCTTGCCTGTGATACTGTAGACAAAAGTTACCTCTGCAAATTTTACAGGATGAAATTACGACACGAGTTGTCAGCAAGTTTGATTGGGATACTTGTTAGAATTACACGATTTGTAATTTCAATCTCACGATTCATACAATTTGGGAAGGATTTTATGTTTATTACGTTGTAGGAAGAGTGACTGTGTAATGTTATAGAGATTCATTTTGCGTGCCATATTTTATTTTATTTTAAAATGTGTGAGCTCCACAAAATGTTGTGTGTGTAGGAAAGTTTGTTGTGTTATGTTAAAAGATAAAATGAAAACCCATTTGGCAAACTAACAATTTATATCATACGATGAATTGAAGATAGTTTTGAATCTATGCAATACATACATAAATCATTGTCATTTCGTATCTATATGAATCACCGCAAATTAACCAATATAATATAGTTTTAATAAAAAAATCTGCTGGGCTCGTGGTATTTGATTGTTCCATTAATTTTTTTTATTCTTTAAAACAGGGGGCTTCACTGAGTCATCAACTCACCTATTCATCTTATTTGGTTATTCCATTGTTATGCTTTTATTTTATTTTTAAGCATATGTTTTGCATATTTGCTTAAAATGACTCTCACCTTACATCTTAAGGTTTTGGGTTAAAATAGTTCTTTATATAGTATCAGAGTTTCAGTGATCACAAGGTCTAAAATTCGATCCTCACCGCTTCCCACTTGTGGAATTAAATAAGCATAAGCTAAACCAAAAATTGGACCTATTCAATAATCTACGGTAAGGGGTGTGTTAGAAAATAATATAAACTATTAAAATAGCCCCTGTGTTAGAAAATAATATAAACTATTAAAATGGCCCCTGCCCTACACCTTAAGGTTTTGGGCCGTAGTCATTCTTTACGATATGCATCTTATTTAATTATAATATTTCTCCCTTTTCATTTTTATAAAATATAGGCTTCATGCAATCACTCTAGGTAATTTTTTAGACTAAGAAAAAATAAGGAAAAAAATTACTAGAGAACAATGCAGCATTTTCTCTACAATAAATTACACGTCAAATATAATTATTTTCCTATTTCTATAAACAATGTGAGATAGAGTATTTAGCATTAACTGTTTAGTAAGATATCTTAAAAAATTATGACATATTTACTTCGTGCCTTTTGGATTATGATGACATTATGGTTTCATTAAAGTTTACTGTTTTTTAGAGATATGTGAAATTTAAGTATTATTCGAGACTTTTGAGTATTTTTTTAAGGGTAAAGTGTGTGTCATTTTAAAAGATGTAAGGTTGTGTCATTTTAAGAGAGAGAAAAAGATAGATAAAGGAGGAGAGAGAGTTGATAAAAAAAATAAAGGTATGAATCACATCTCTTTGTGAGAGTGAAAGGATATAAGTTGTGTCATTTAAAAGGATAAATAATTTTCCCTTTCTTTAATGTTTTAAAGTTTTTTGTTATTGTTCGTTGTGTTTAAAATAAGTTTCGCTGCTTATATGCAGTAAGCCTAATACGATGTCATTTTGGGCGAAAATCATGATATTTTTATAATTTAATTTATGTCAGGGTTATTATAAACTTTATAATTATAATTATTTAATTTTTCAATCACAAAACAACACGTTTCGAGAGTAGGTGCAGATAAGTTATCTGCAATAATTACAGAAATTTATTCTATTAAAAAATTGAACAAACAATTCCGGATACAATTCATGATTTGACATAGGGTGTTTTAGAAGTGCCTCTGAATCATTATTTGCTGAGAAAAACATTTTTCCTCAAAATCTTATAATTTCACTTCATTTTGAGACATTAGTTTTGTCAAATATCAATGATGGCTAATATTTATCAGTTTTTCTTCGTAGTTTTTTTAGCACTCAGAACCGTTGCTCCGTCTGTTTCATACATTAATTTGCGGCAGCTCGTTGTAGTGAGAAATAGGTGTAGACATTGGATCCCACAATTGCAGGTTTAACTTACAACGTTTTATGAACATATAACCCCAAAGTCTGGCCGATTTTCGATTGTTTTTAGAACATTGATTAATTACATATATATCACGGAAAACATTATCTATTTCATATGTAATCCGATGCTGTCTTTTTTCCCCCCTTGCCGTGGTGAAATCAGAGTTTTAAATCCCGGCTTAGACCAGCCGGGTTGATCCGGGACTCAGTGATCCAGTGGGTTCCCCGGTCCGAGTGAGTAGTTGAACTGCTTCTACAGTCAACCCGGATTGGACTGGTTGATCCGGCCGAAACACGGCGATCCGGTGACTCGGTTGATCCGGGTTCGACCGGTTATTCCTTTTTTTTGTTGATAAGAACTCTTGAATTAAATCATATTCATATTTTATTATGAATATGATTAAAAGTAAGGTGAAAATAATAAGGTATTTTAGATTAGTGCAGTTTGTTTAATTTAGTTGCATCTTATAATGATCTCACGAAGTTAAGTGATGATAAATACTGATGGTCTCATGATCTCATCTCAACGGTGGACACTTTTTTCTTAGTGTATATTTTATGCATACTATTTGTTATCATGATTTAATTTATCCGTATCATGTCAAGCACAAAAGGTGCGTTTAACTTATATTGCAGTTTGCTTCAAAAAAAACTTATATTGCAGTTTTAATCCAATATTATGATATGGTCTAGAGGTAGAAGCTCAGAAGTATATAATATTTGCTTTTATTGAAAATCAAATTATTTTTTGAAGTTCATTAATAGTTTTCTTATGTGAATTTTTATTAATATAAGTAATATTTTTATATTTTTATTGTGTGATCAGAAAATTTGGTTCATCCCGATTGAAACCGATTGAACCAATGACCTAATAACCCAGTAGTACCTCAACTGCTTCGATCACCGGTCCAAATTCTAAAATACCTGGTGAAATCTATGTTGTAGCAGAGTGTTGGGACATTAAAGTGCATAGAATCCCACGGGATTAATAATAGATAAATTAAAGACCATACACCTGAGAGGATTCATTGATCCAATACGGCAATAACTGCTGACATATAACTTTTAATTAAATAGAAAGTAAGATTAGATTTAAGGAAACAGATCCATTTATAAATTTTTTTCAATTTTTTTATAAATTACACTATATTCTTTCGGAAGAATATAATGTAGTTTGCAAAAATTTATATTCTCTCGAAAAAATATAATGTAATTTGTAAACAAAAAAAATTGTAAATATAATCTGCTCTTAAATTTAATTCTTGGTAGTGTTCTTTGGTCAATCTTTAATAAATCATCCAAATTTTTAACATAACCTTTATATTGTTGAGAGCGTCGAAATATTTTAGAGTAGAGAACTTTTTTCTCTCCCAAACTTTCGTTAATATATTTTATTTTTTTTTAATAAAATACATTGATTAGTCAAATCAACAAAAGTTATCATAAGTCATAACTATAATAATAAATTGAGTAGATTATTATACTAATCTCTGTTTTAGATAATCCTGCCTTATGGAGATTGGAGACAGCAACGAAATTGTTTCTACCGGCTCATATTGATTTAATTACCTCATCAGTAAGCCAATTATGTGCAATTTAAAGTCTCGTGATTTTTTTATTTTATTTTTTTGTAGCTTAATGCTAGCCGACTCAAATTAAATCCTAAACGAAACAGATAAAGTAAACACCAAAGATGAGTTACTAGAACACAATCACTGAACAAACCCACAGACCCAGTATCAAAACCAAATTTCAAAGTTAACAAAAGAGGGGATTTGTCTCTCTTTTACAAGCATTCTAATCACCATCAGTTATGTTCGATCACATTGTCACGGTACACGACACGACACTTCGACACGTTAATTCTAAAAAATGTTAAATTTTGACACGTTAGGATACATTTTGATATTATATAATATTTTAAATTTATGTAATGTATATTATATTTAATATTCAATAATTTAACAAATAAAAAAAGTTAAACTTATAATACCCATCAATTTTGCAAAGAAACATAATATATCACAAATGTTTATATTAAACTCAAGAAAATCTTAATTGTAATCAAACGAATCTAATAGTTGGAACTCAAAATGCAAGCAACGTAACCTTTGAATCTTTTCTTGAGTCTTTGCAACGAGTATTGGAGTGTCGGAAAGTGTCGAAAAATGTCGGACACAACACGTCAGGATTTTTGAAGTGTCGGTGCTTCATAGACTATCAGTATCCCTTTCCAAACAAACAAGAGAGCAAAGATAATCAACATGGTGTTAACGAATCGAGTTGAGCTGAGCTTTAGTCTTAAAAGGTTAAACTTTAAATGTGTCATCCTGACCTAAACTGTTACCTGTTATGAATATAATTATCGACTTGTGGTTTGATTTATTTACAAAAAATAAAAGCTTGGTTTATCCTGTTTAAAAAGAAAATAAGACAAAAAAAATTTATTCAAACAAAATATATGATCCACAACACTAATAATTCCACAAAGATTCATAAATTCAATATATATCCAAAAACATAATATAGAACAAAATCATTCAAAAAATCTGTTTAACCAGTAAAATGAGGTAAAATGGGTTGAGGGGAGAAAGGGGGCTATTATGAATAGTATAAAAAATATAAAATAAAAATTAATATATCAGGTCGGCCTAAGAGGCTCTAAGGCCGAGCTTTTGAATTGGAGCCTGAGATCTTCTTATTAAACGAGCTTTTGTATAAGTTCAAGATCGGTTCCAAGAACCAATTTTAGACATATAAGCTGATGGACTAGGATTAGGGCCCAAGTATAGCAATGCAAAATTAGTTAGTGAAGTAGCTAGTTTGTTATGGAAATTATTCTAGAATATTCCTAAATAATAGGATATAAGGAAGGGGTGTGGAGTGTGAGGTATTCATGTATTCAGAATATTGGAGTGGAGTTTTGGGGAAAGGATATCTTGGGATCTCTTTGGCCTAGGTATTTGGCTTTATAGTGAGTGAGGTCTTTTTGGTGTATATTTTCTGTATTTCCTTTATATTTTCTGCAATTTCAGATCTATAAAAAAGGGGTTCCATCAATTTGGTATCAGAGCACTTCCGATCTAGGGGTGCTTTCTATAATGACCCCAAATGGTAAATCTTAATTAGAGGTTTAATTTAAGGATTTAAATGCCATAATTAGATTCAGTGAGTGATTCCGAGTATTTTGACTGTAATCATGACTATGTTATGAACAGTGCGTTCTGCCGGAGAATTCGCAGTCTTGTGAATTAACCGGTAGAGCTTAAATGAGCAAAATGATTTTAGAGATATAATTTGATAATTCCGACGACAAATATGAGTTCAGAATGAAAAACTGTATAGTCTGGCACTTTCTGTGAAAATCTCGTGAATAGTGTTTCTACCGGGTATTTTGTACTACTTTAAGCAACCGGTATAGTCCAGAAATAAATAATTGATGAAATAAGCATAAGAAAGTCCAATATATGCCAAGCAAGTCAATATAGGCCCAAGAAAATGATAAGTTTATAAGTTTTAAGTTCAGAAGTGAACGAAGTACAGTTAGTGGTTCACAGTGCATTTCGTCAAAAACGGTGCAGAAATCATACTGTAAATCTTGAATATTGTTCCTTAGGAAATAAAAAATTAATGTAAATGATTTTAAAAAAATAAAAATATGTTCGCAGCGTTAAGTTATGTAGCACCGATACGACACGCGACACGTGACACGACACGATACGACACTCCGACACGTCAATCCTAAAAAATTATGGATTTCGACACGTTGGGGCACGTTTTAATATTAAATAATATTTTTAATTTATATAGTGTATATTTCATTTAATATTTAATAATTTAACAAAAAAATTAAATTAAATTAATAATACCCATCAACACATTATAAAGATGGAAGCTTTAATAAAAAAAATAAACACTGCGATGAGAGAGATATAATATCAGATAGAGAGAACAAATCATATTAGAGAGAAAGATCAGAGAGAATTAGATACAATAAGTGCGTAATAGGAATTGACAACAATGATGCTGAGATGATCTCTTATCTACTTAAGGAGAAAAAAGACAAAAAAAAAAATAAAATTGATATGATAAGGTAGAAGCTTTATTAATATATTTTAATTTTTTATAAAATAATTAAAAAAATATAAAAAATTACGAAAATGCCATTTGACCGTGTCGGACACGGTCAAATTCGCGTGTCGGGATGGTCAACGTGTGGGAAAACGGTCAAATTCGCGTGTCGGAATGGTCAACGTGTCGGAAAAAGTCAACCGCGTGTCCGACACCGTGTCGGAGCGTGTCGCCATATCGGAGCGTGTCGGACCCGACTCTTCCTGTTTTTACAAGTGTCCGTGCTTCTTAGGCGTTAAGTTAGTTCCGAGTCAAATTAAGTTAAAATACGCGATAGAAAAACATCCCATTAAAAAGCCACATGTACTTAAATGGCCAAGTCACTTAAGTTTCATTATCTAAATCATTTTCTCTCTCCTCTCATCTCTCATCACCCGTGCTGCAGCAAAGGGAGGGGGGGGGCAAGGGTTTTGGTTTTTGTTTCTTTGATTTCTCCTCCAATAAGCCACCAAATCTTGCACCCAATATACCAATCTCATAGGAAATCATCCAAGGAAGCTATTCCACCCCTCCATTTGAGCTGATTTCGTTTGTGGAGGGAGATATCCATCACCCCATTTTCGTGCACTATTCATCCAAGGTGGAAAAAGGGATTTTTTGGTGTAGACTTGCTTCGAGGTTACCTCCTGGACCTTGTATAAGCTTTTGGAGGTAATAAATCTCTATTTTCATAGTAGTATCTTGATGAATTATGTTATACAATTTATGATCATGTTTTGGTGGGAAAGCATTGGGTGTTAAACCTTGATTAGATGATGAATCTTTGTTGTTTTGGCTTTAGGAAATGAAAATGAGCATTTGTATGTTTGTAAAAAAAAATTAGAGAAAAATCATATGCCTTTCCTCTCTATGTTTCGGCCTTAATAGGGTTAATAGGGTTCGTTGTGCAAAATTTTATGTGATGTAGTGAGAGGATTTATTGTGTAGGAATTAAGGGGAAAATTGATAAATTGGTGAGAAGGCCAAAGTGGGGAAAATTATATAAAAAATGCCCTTATGTTCGGTCTTGTGGGGCTTTGGAGGGGCTTTATGTTCCAAAAAAAAAATTTATGTTGGAACCCTATGAAAACATGTATTTGTATGTGTGAGTTACTTGTAAGTGAAGGTGTAATGTGTTGGAAATGAGTGAAAATAGATGAGTTAAGAAGTGAAATGATTTGAGAAATGGTTGAAAAATACCTTGATTCCCTAAAGGGTATGTCCGCGGCTTTTGAAGTAAAATGGCATGATTTATGTTTGAAATTCTTAAGAGAATGTTTGATTAAATTAAAGAACATCAACGGTTATGAAGAGGTCTAGACTTGTGTATTGGCATAGGATTGGCAAAAATATAAAGAAATGAACACAAGCGATAAAATGTATGCCTTATGGAAAATCTAGGCATGATAGCATTTTATTGATTTGTATTTGTGGATTCTTGTTCTAGGTGTACCTAGAGACTAAAAAGGATCGGAATCTCTTGAAGAAATATAAGTAACTTGTGCCACAAGTAAGCAGATTGATAAAGCTTCAAGAGGTAAGCTCTATGTTTAAGGAGTCTTTTCCTACTTGAGTGCTCCACCATAGTTAGTGGACTATGGTTGGACTATATGACTGTGTAGACACTCTGTATAGGTGCATTCATATAGAGATATTTGATGATATGATATGATATGACATGATATGATATGATAAGACTGGTTCTGATATGATTTCTGTATTGACTTTTGGTACACAGATGTCTTCTTGGGTTTTGCCTGAGATTGACAGTGTACACCTCTGAGTTACTCTATTTCCGTTTGGGGTCATCCCTTGGAAATGACGGCGCACGTCACTATTATGATATGATTATATGTTCTGCTCAGTTATGATATCTGCTATATGTTGTATCTGTATACTCTGTATCTGACATTCATGCAGGAGTGAGCCAGGGGTATGGAGAATTCTCTATAAACCTGGAGCTTACTGGGATTTGTAATCTCACCCCTCTTTGGGGCAATATTTTCAGGTGTACAGACTTCCGGTGAGCCTTTCTTAGGCAGGGACGCGACACGTAGCTGATACTTTTGTCGTTCTGGATTTTTGGGTAGCAGTAGGCTACTATTTTTTGGAGTGTATCTATATAGTTACATTTCTGCCATTTTGAGGATCTGGATGTTCGATCCTTTATTTTGTATATGGCCTGTATATGTCTTGTACATGTCCTTCAGTTTGATGCATGTACATCTTTGTATTCAGGCAGTGGATATAATTATGTAGAACTCGGTTATAATTATGTCTTGGATTGCATGACTGGTACTTCTGGATATGCATACTGTATAAACTGTCTATCAGGAACTCTTATGAGTGGGATTGGGAAATCCCCGGTTGTCCGATTTACAGAGGTTACTCTGCCCGATTTTCGTTAACGCCTTATGAACATTAAAAGAGAAAAATAAAAAGTTAGCTCGTATTTTCATAAGTTAAGTTTTCCGCTGTTTCTGTTTTTATCATATGTATGTTAATTGAACCGGCTCGAGACGGGGATGTTACACTTTCTGGTCCAGATCCAAAATAAAAAAAATAAAAAAATCAAGTAACAGATCCAGATCTGATACAATGGTTCTAGAATTTTATGGAGACGAAGATGGAATTAAAGCTTGTGGATGGTTGCTCGTGCTTGAACAACATTTTCAAGCAAACCAAATTCCAGAAGCTATTATGTTGAAAGAGGCTGTGAAGGGGTTGAGAGGTTGTGCTCTTAGCTGGTACATACGTTGGAGTTTGCTCAATCCCAATGTAAATTGGCGGAGCTTTGATAGAGCGTTTATAAGAAGATATATGCCTGAGATCTTAATAATAGATGAAGTTGAAGTATCGAATAATTCAGAAAAAAAGGAAAAAGAAACAGCAAACAAAATCAGAGAAAAAAAGTTGAAAAAAAAGAAACAAAACAGAAAAAAGAATTGGAGAAGAAAAAGAAGATCAAGGAAAGAAAGCAGAAAAAAAAAAGAACAAATCGAAGAAGCATCAGAGAAGGAAAAAAAGAAAGGACAGAAGAAAAAAGAAAAACAAGCAGAAGCACATGCAAAAGAAGTAGCAGATCAAGAATCAGAAGAAGACGATGACGTCAGAGCTAAAAACGCAGAAGAACGATCAGAATGAATGCAGCAGATCGACAAAAATGAAGTTAAAGCAGCAGCAGTAGAAGAGAAAGCAGAATCAAACAAAGAAAAAGAAGAAATGCAAAAAGACGAAGACGATCAAGACGGAGATTAGGAGTGTGAAGTGGAAGTAAGGGAGAACTTTGAGGTGTTATCTGCTCCGTTAAGACTCACAGATGATGAGGTGGTGGCAGCAACTTTCTTGAACGGTCGAAGGGAGGGGACTCACACAGAGATGTGCCTGCGCTCAGTGGCAGATTTGGGAAGAAGGAAGATGTGGGTGCAAATGGTGGAGGAACATGAAGTGGTGCTAAGAAGGTGGGGAGGTGGAACAAGCTGGAGCTGGTCAGAAAGGGTTGAATCACGATATGGGCTAGAAGGAAAGACAAATAACCGTAGGCCCAATATTTCTGTGAACCAGAAAAGTGATGATGGAGGGGTGGGTTTGGGCTCTCAAAATGGGTCTTATTCAATTCAAGGAGGGCTTACTAAGGATGGGTCCAACAATAGAGGAAATGGGCCCAACTCTTTCATAACATGGCCCAATGATTTACTTCATGGGCAGGGGCTGGTGATGAGTAACCCAAGTGAAAGACAATAGTCAACACAAAGGGAAACAATAAGCAACAGAAACGAGAAGAAAAGGGAAGAACAGTCCCAACGGCCTTCTAAATTCACTCGGGTGTGGCAACAAGTCATTGAAAGGACATGGTCAAGATGCTTCGAGCAATGGGACCCAAGTGGATGTTCAATTACTTCCCCTATCATCTTCCTCACCTTGAGGACAAGGTGAATTTTGAATGGAGAGTATTGATGAGCTAGGATTAGTGGGCCCAAGTTTAGCAATACAAAATTAGTTAGTGAAGTAGTTAGTTTGTTATGAAAATTATTCTAGAATATTCCTAAATAATAGGATATAAGGAGGGGGTGTGGAGTGTGAGATATTCATGTATTGAGAATATTGGAGTGGGATTTTGGGGAAAGGATCTCTTGGGATCTCCTTGGCCTAAGTATTTGGCTTTAGAGTGAGTGAGGTCTTTTTGGTGTATATTTTCTGTATTTCCTTTATATTTTCTACAATTTCAGATCTATAAAAAAGGGGTTCCATCATAAACCCTGGCCTTCACAAGTCGAGCCAAAGGCTCCTGAAAAACCTCTAGTTCGTTTAGCACTCTTAATGATCAGTATAAACATGAGATTTTCTTCTGTCATGGTATAGTAGCTAACTTGCATAAATTTTCTGTTGCAAAGTTGCTTTCTCTACAAAATAGCATGTGGACTTAGGGATCGTTTGCATGAGGCTGAAAAACTATCCACGTCCAGGATTAGTATTTTTCTACCGGGGAGACATGTTTTTGAAAACATCATAGTTTTGAAGAGTTGGTTTCTGTGATATATAATAATATGGAAAATATTATATTTACAAATTTTTTTTCTTATAAACTATACTAAATATGACTGGTGAAAATTCAATAAAGAGTGTATGACCAGTTAGATTAGTGTAGTTTGTAAGAATTTGTAAACAAATTTTTTGTAAATATAACCTTCTCCTAATAACATTTTGTAATTTATGCTCAGAATTAGTAGTTCTGTCATTAGGACCCAGAATTCAGAACATTGTTTGTATCCGTGCCTATGAAGTTGAAGATCCGTCTTGTGACCCCTTTTACAGTCCTAAACCAGTTCTAGTTAAACCTTCCAAAAACTCTTATATGGGAAGAAATTAAGAAAGAAAAAGGGGGAAAAGTTATTAAAAAAAAAATATCAGCAGGGTATCTGAGACCCTTGTCCCTCCAATGCTCTCCAAAACTTCCAAACATAATAGAATCATCTAGCCACGTTTTGCACCACTCCTTATCCTAGTTCCCCCTTTGAAATAAAGACCAGAATAATCTGTAAATGACCAGTGGCTCAGAAACGCGAAACAATGACCTCTGTTGAAATATATAAAACCATTATGACCCCCCAACCAACCCCCAACCACTTCATGTTGTTGAACTGAATCTTATACTTTACGAATGATAGAGAATGGCATCAAGCATCACTACAAAAAAAATTAGGCATGTTAACTAAATAAATAGCAAAAGCTGCTACAAACATCTGCATTCTCGGAATCACTAACAGAACTATATTATATATTCAGATAAGTCTACTTATGCAACCCAGTGCTGTGATGGGACTTGATGGGCAACTCTAGCCCAAGAATGTGTAATCTGGTTTAGTTTCTTTCCTTCATTTTCAAAAAAGAAAAAAAAAAAAAGATCACTCTCTTAATGTGATCACGCTCTAGACAGTGACATGTCTCATCTTGAGAGCCCCAAAAATGATTTTTTTTTTTATAAGAACGGAATCATGAACATGTGATGAGACCTAATTTCATGGTACAGAAGTAACATCATATCCATCAAAGTAACGGACCGTGGCCTCATTTTATTTCTGGCCACAATTGCAAAGGACAAAACACTAAAAAAAAATTAGGAGGGAGAAAAAATCAAACCGACAACGTTAACCATCAACTTGCTTTTGATAATCAACATTCAGTAATGATTGTTGGAGATGAGCTACTTCTGTGCACTCTACATCTTCTGAATAATCTACATTCATTAAGGTAATAAAAAATAAAAATAAAATTACAACAGGCAATGACATATCTGGTTGATACATATACATAGGGCCATAGGGGTTTGAGGGGGTAAAAAATACTGAACCTTGAGATAAATAATGACCAGGAACCAGCAGCAACCTACCTCATCAAACATCAAGAAAAATGAGAATTCAGGGTTTTACCAAGTGCTGCAAAAGGACATTTAATAAAGTTAGAAACACTTTAAAGTAAATCAATTCCATTCTGCTTGTAAATTTACTGTCTTGCCAATTAGGATGACTCCACCATACGATGCCACCTTTGGAGTAAATATTGATTTGACCGGACTTGAACCTGGTGAACTGAATGAAAAAGGGTTAATAAATAATCTTGATTCAGTGGTTTCAGTGGTTCACTTAATGACTTGAATGCAAGCAACCAAAGCGATTGTCCAATACATTGATATCTTCATATTCATCTTCATTTTCAGTAGTTGGAATGTCAATGTCAAATTGACCCTCAAATTTCTCACTAAAGAGTAATTCTTCCCAGAACTCTTCATCAAGTTCTCTATCCAGCCTCTCTTGTGGTTCTAGTACCTCCACTCCTTCCTCCTGCTCTCTACTCCCCCTTCCAAAACCCTGCATTTCCATAGCTAGCACTTCCAACTCCGACACTCCAAACTCACAATCCCAGAATTCTAAGGGCTCAACTTTAACGGTGCTCCTTCCTTCACCACCACTGCTTGATTCTCCAATAATATCTCCTAGATCAATTTGCCTTCTCCTCTTTTTGGTCATGGCTTCTTCAAGCACCTTTCTCTTCTCTTTCTGTTTAAGTAGTTGCTGAACAAAGGCTGGGTTTTTCATAGCTTTAGCTAAGAATGCCATCATTTGTTGCTGCTTGATTTCTGTCCCTTGTAACCTTTGCTCCATCTCTTCAAGGCACATTCTGGTATTCTGTTGCTTCTGTTTAAGATTCACAAGCTCCAACATTAACAACCGCTTGTTATGCCTCAAACGATCAATCTCTTCATCAAGTCCTAAACGACCAACTTGAACACAGTGATTTTGTACTTGTTGGGAAGGGTTAGGATGGGAAGGTCCCTTCCTTCTCCTTATGTTCCTCAATAGGTGCCTGTGCCCTTTGAGGAACCCTTCATTTGCAAACTCCCATCTATCTGGATCAATTTTTCTAAAACCCTGTAAAATCGAATACCACAATCAATATGAAGAACCAAGAGTTAGACACATTGAGAATAACATAATTATTCATTAAAACATTGCTAGACAATTATTTTTCAGGGGATAGAATCCGTTTTTTACAAATTACACTAAATACGACCGGTCATAAGATATGACCGGTCGTACTTACTATAAAATTTATAAATATAACCTGCTCCATCTTTCATTCAAAAAGATAAGTAAAAGAAACTAGTAACTTCGACTAGGAGGAAAATTAGAAAATTAGAAAATGAGAAACAACAAAAGCGAGCAGAAAAAGGAGAATCATTCAAAGGAAAAATATAATTGGTTTCTTTAATTTGTCTCCTGAAGTAAAATATTAAACCACATAGGCATTAATATTTTGAAACTCAGATTAAGTCCATGATAAAGGGAAAATAGAAGAAATTAAAGAGATTGATTGAGTTAAGATAATACTTACATAAGTGTTTAGTTGTCTAACAAAGCTCGAGAAATTGTTGTGCTTGAAGTATCTGGGTAAAAGATCTAAGGAGAAGGCATGTGGATCCCAAACCACAAAGCTGGTGCCACCTCTGCTCCATGAAACCACGTGATTGGTTGTTGGGTCGTCCACCACATCAAAAGTTTTGGTGAGGAATGGAGGGGGTCCTATGTCATGAAGCCCCTCCAGTGGCTGGGGTGGTGGAATCATTGGTGGGAATTCACCTCCTGATTGAAATGATGATGATGATGGTGGTGGTGGTTCTAAGTATTCTTCTTTCACTGAGTACATATAATTCATTTTCAAATTCTCCTGGTAAAGCTTGGTGGGTTCTGATATGTGAATTCTGTTATATTCTTCTATACCAGCCTTATTTGTTCAGTGAAGAAACTTGCACATAAGCAAATCTGAGAGCAGAAAATTGCAAAAGTATTGAAAACCCTGCTTGAACAAGTGAGACTAAACCATGGAAGGAAGAAGTCTGAGGAGTATAAAAAACGGGATATTGAACAGCATAATCCAAATGAGGTTGGAGAGAGGGTTGTAAGTAATGATGATTGAAACATTAAGTATCAGTGAAGCTTAGGATTTTGTTTGTCAGATAAAACTACAGATGACTCTGTTTTCTTCTTTGTGGGGAAGGAAAGTCGTTTATGCCGTTAAAAGGAATTGTTTATTTGCCCTATCCACAACTATGAAGTGATTATGTAGAGTGAGTGGTTTGAGGGATTATATAGAAGAAAATAGTGGAGTTTATTGAAGAACAATGATTGATTAGAATGTTCTAGATATCTTGGGAGTAATATTTATTTGATTTAATTATCCCCTTCCTTGGATAGCAATTGGATGATATAGAGAAAGTGGATGGTCACTTGGTTCGGAAAATTCTGGAAGTTACAAAGGCATTGCATGGTGATGTGATGTGGTGATATCATATGGGTGTGTGGGGTTCCCAGCTGGTCTGAAAAGATTGGTTTTGGTAATGGTTACCACACTGACTTAAAATAACATGAATATCATTTAATAATTGAATACATCAATTATATCATTTTCTCTTGAAAAATTATTTATTTAAGTTTTATTTTATTCCCTGATTCTAATTTTTTTCTTTGGAACGAATAGCTTCTTTGACTAAATACTGAATCAAGTAAGGTAATAATTATTCTGTTCTTATCACAGAGATAAATTTACCAAACAATTCAAGTGACAATATAATATTACAAAAGGTTCACATAATCTAAGGATCATATGCATACAGTAACAAAAAGTGTAAACAAAATAGTACATTAATGCTGAAAACAGCTATAACAATTGTAGGTGAAGAATGCAACGAGAAGCATGCATATATTGGCGAGCAACTAGCGTGACATGGCACCGTAATGCATGAAGTCAATACTCTCGGAACGTGACTACCAATTAAGTCAGCATCTTGGTTTTGATTCTGGGCAACTTGCATATCAACTTGCATTTGTTTAACATTGTTACGAAGCTATTGGAAAGAGATCCTAATCACACATGAATCATATGATAGTAATAAAACAATTATATATATATATATATATATATATATATATGATGGCTGTACCAGATGAAATTTCTGTAACCTTCTCGAATGTACTGGAATTTGTATGATGGGACATCATATTTTCAATTAGGAGCGCAGATAATTCTTGGTTCTCCTTCTCTTTTTAGCACCAATTTTCTGATTTCTTTATTACTTTTCCTCTTGGAATGTGATGGTCATGTGTTTTCCATTGCCCAGGTTCTGTATGTCCTCTAACTTAATGGGACAAACATTTGCACATGTATTTTGGCTTAAATTTTGTGTATGTTATTTTTCGGTGATGGTGACGAAAATAACTTAAGATTATTGATTAGCAAATAAAAATAATAATATTCTAAATTGATAACAAAATAAAAATTGAGCTCCATTCATTTTTTATGCATCAAAAGTTCTGTCATTGAACAAAGTGAAATGATGATAAATAATAAAAATTATAAAGAGAAAAATATCTAATAATTAAATATTTACAAAAAAATATCTAATAAGTAATTGAAAATAAAGAATGATAATTTTATACAAAACATTAAATTATAAATTACCTGTCTATATAAGTATTTAGTAATTATTAATTTCTTACCAAATTTTTTATTATAGTTCTGTTACGGATATGTATATAATATCCTAACTACCTACCCAACAATACCCTAAAAGATAGATACACAACTATCCTAACAATATCAAAGAGCAAGGATATGATCCTTATCATATCAGAGAAGAAGCTGAATCCTATAACAACTGGGAAGTCTATATAAACCTTAGAGGTAAATCCTATAAATAAGAGGTTAAAGATTCCATGTACACACTTTGGAACTTATTTACAAATACTGTTCGCACTATGCACATTCCCACGTCTTGGCTAGAAGCCTATTGTTTGTGCGCAATGATTGGGACATCGGCTATAAGCCAAGTATATAATTAACTATACATTATCTTATGGTTGTACGACTTTGCTTCTTAATGTTAAGAAGTGTTTAGCTTGCATATAGTACTTATCAAAATATTATTAAAAATAAAATGTGTGCAAATATTATTATTCTATTACAAAAAAAAATTTGTGACGCAAACATAAAAATAAGTGGCTTTAACTAATTTTTATGAGTGTGTCAAAAAAAAAATATTTTCACAATAAAAGCAAAAACGTTGAACGCTTTAAAAAATTATTTATTTATTAAAAAAATTTATTGATTTTAATACCACACAGAAGTGGTAAGTAAGTGTTATCTGTGTTAGGAAAGTACTTTGCAATACCATGTTCGCGTTATGCTTACCGTGACCTGTCCAATTGAAGATATTTGGCGGCTACTAACCGCGGTGGCGGTGGCGGTTTCGGTTACGGACAATCTGATCGTAACAGATTCAGAATTGGGAAGAAAGAAACTTGTTAGTTGGAAAAGCGGGAACTTGATTTCACGTGGAGAGTGTGTGCACTGCAATGGGCATCATTCAGCAACTTTCAATTTCTCACCTCAGTTACCAGACATGATTCAGTACCTATTATTCGCATTAGGGTTTCTGCTTTCTGCAACAATCCCCTGTTCTCGCGGGGAATCATCTACCTGCTTGACGGTCTACAAGAACGGCGGTGCTCCGGCCGTGTTCCAATCCCCAAAATGCCCTCTCTGGAAGCTCTCCGATTACGATTCTCCTCCCCAAACCACCGCGCGTTGTCAGTCCGCGATGCTCCAGGGCCGTAGAAATTCCCAAGAGGATCGCACTCTCTGCGTCCTTGATGTTCGAATTCCCTTCCCTGGTACGACGCTATCCGAAATCCTCTTTTTTTTTTTTTTTTTTCCTTTCTCTCCCTCTCCTCTGGTTTGTGTTCCAGAAGCTTCGGTCTAATTTTCCGCGTTTGATGCTGGAGCAGATGCGTTCGGGATCAAGGAGGTTGCGGTTGGGATCGTGGCTGTTTTCGATGGTCATAACGGTGCAGAAGCTAGTGAGATGGCGTCGAAACTTTTGTTGGAGTATTTCGTTTTGCATACTTATTTTCTTCTTGATGCCGCGTATTCTGTTATATCCAAGGCGTCTACAGGAACATTGCTTCACAAGAGAGATCGTGATCGTGTAAACCTACTGCATAGATGGAAAGAAATTCTAGGTTGGCAATGGCATGAAAAGGATTTTGAAAGGTGCTTTTGTATTTTTAGTTTTTCTTTTTATTAATAATTAATTACTGCAGGGTGCTTTTGTATCTCTAGTATTATTGACTTAACGTTAAGTGTAGTTTATTATGCTTTGCACATCACTCTTTTGAAATTAAGGTTGGTTTTATGCAGAGCAGTGAATGTCAAAGTGACATATTGACGCTCTCTTTTTATGAACTTAAAAGGAACATATCTCAGCTAGAAATGCATAATTTAGGTACATAGCGATATTCGTGTGGATAATTTTTGAATGTATATTTTACCCGCTAATAACATTTGGTTTGGCTTTAGAGTCATTTTGTCGGTTTACAAATGGACTGAGTGTTCCAAATAGCATTCAAAATTTTACATGCCTTTTGTTTCTCACATTTGTATGTCTGTCTATCTCAACTAGAAATAATTTTTCAGGTTTCAGAATACATTTTCTGCAAATTTTGATGATTCTTTGCACTTGGAGATTTTGAAGGAAGCATTGTTGAGAGCAATTCATGATATTGATGCAAAATTTTCTGAGGTGAGTTTGACTTTCTGTTCAGTTTTACAAAACTAAATATGATAACTTTTTCTGTACGTGTTCTTGTATTGACATCTTTCAATTGAACTATGAAGGAAGCCAACAGAAATAGTCTTCATTCAGGATCTACGGCAACCATTGTATTGGTTGCAGATGATAAAATTTTGGTTGCCAATATTGGAGACTCTAAGGCCTTCTTATGCTCTGAAAAATTTCAGTCTCCTAGAGAGGCTAAAGGTGAGAAAGATTATGAAATGTAATTAAACTTGTATTGGTTTTACAAGTTTATCATGGCATAATTATTGCATATTATCCTGTTGCTCTTTTCTTTTGTCTAAATATTATGTGTGGTGTTAACAAGATGACAAGCTTACTTTTTGATTTTAAGGAAAAATGGCTAGAAGGTTAATTTTAGTTCCTTGTGACCTGTAGCCTCATTATTAAAGCTATATAGGCAGAAAGAGCATGATGGTTCTGTTTCCGTATGGGATCGTGAAAAGTACAGATTGGCTTCCTCTCATGGACTCACTCATTTTGCAGTAAAGGAATTGACCAGTGATCATCATCCAGACAGATGTGATGAAAGAATTAGGGTGGAAACAGCTGGTGGTCAAGTTCTAAATTGGGGTGGTGTGCCTCGCATAAATGGTCAGCTGGCTATTACACGGGCTATTGGTGATGTATCCTTTAAAAGGTTGGTTCAATGGAAATTCTTTTCATAAACCCCAAGCTTATACCTAAAGCATGGGTATATTTCAAGCAGCAGCCTCATGTCATGTGCAAATGATTTTGGGATGGTGGTTCATATTGGAGTATAAATTTAAAATAGGTCATTCCTGTATCAAAATTAAATTTCAGCAATAGGGTAGGGGAGGGGTTAGCCTGTGCTTTTCAAAGTTCTTGTGGGTGAGGGTTAACAACTAAAGATTTTAGGATGCCTATTTTATGTTGAATTTCTGATGCATTTGTTATAATGAATTGTCTACAGTTATGGTGTTATATCTGCACCGGAAGTGACTGATTGGCAGCCTCTGACTGCCAATGATAGCTATTTGGTGGCTGCATCTGATGGTGTATTTGAGAAAATGAGCATGCAGGATGTCTGTGATTTGTTGTGGGAAGTACACCGTTTCAGTAACATGAGATCAGAGTGTACCTCTTCATCTTCCTATTCATTGGCAGATTTTATTGTTAACACTTCCTTCACAAAGGGCAGTATGGACAATGTGGCAGCAGTTGTTGTTCCTCTGGAATCTTCCAAATCTTCTGTAAACACGCTTAGGAGAGGCTATGTTGAAAATAGGGATGCAGGCTTCCCATTATTTGGTCCACAGGAACCTGCTTCCAGAAGCTCAGGTATATTTTGTGGGTTTAAATGACGAAACTTCTTACCAAGACTCATTACGTCAAGATTTGTCCCTTGAGTCTGTTATTTGTGCATAGTAGTTTATACATATTTATTTTAATGCATATGGAAATATTAGCAAGGTTTGGTTCACTTTTTAGAGGAAAAAAATATAAAGACTATATCACACTTACTTCTCGGGCAGTTTTCAAAGTTTAGGCTTCCTTCCTCTCATGTTTTGAATATTACAAGGGCCTACCCTAACTTGACACTTTTGACAAACAAATACCTCCCATGTTTTACTTTTGCCATTTGCCTACCTCCCCCTCCAGACCAACTTCTATACAACTTTGGTCGGATGAAATTTTAAGTTTCACAAGCTTCAGGTGAGGTTTTGTTTACTTTTTATTCTTGGTAAAAGAAGAAATTTATTGAGACAACTCTTGCTTTTTATTTGGATTCATCAACCGTCGACCCCAACTAGTTTGGTTTAAAGGTGATGTTGATGAAAGAGGAAGGTGGATAAGGAAACCTCCTAAAACAGAAAACAAGCAAGAAAAAAAGAGAAAAACAATGCAACTAAACTTCCCCAATCCCTAAACATAAATGGTAGTGAGATCCCATTGAAAATGCCATGAACCTCAGACCAAATAGACTCCAAACATCTAATCTTGTCCCAAATCAAGTGATGTAACAAAAAAATCCTCCTTAAAATAGGTAAATGCACCAAATTGTAGCATGGATTGCATATTGCCCCAAAAATTTAGTCTTTTTACTTCTACCATAACCATGTAAGCTAATCAGCAAGAATTGGATTTGTTGAAAATACTGAATAAAGAGTGCCATATTGAAACCACAGTAGAGCAATTTAAGAACAGGTTAGGAACTGATTATGAGCAAGCACCACACATTACACACATATCAGGGGAAAGAGTCTTATGTGGCTTACGAAGCTGCAACATTTTATTAGTATTAATTCTATTAAGTACTGCAGTACAAATAAAACCTTTGAGTGAGCTTTGGATTTCCAAAAGGGCTTATCAAGAACAAATATTTACCCATTTAAGGAACGAATGAGGGGTTGAACAAAAAAAAAAAAAAAAACATGAAAACACCCCAGGTGTGTATTTGTATTTAGCAATTACTTATGTCTTAACAATTAACTTATGTCTTGTTTAACTTAAATGAGTAAAATCAGATATGCCTAGGTATGTGCTCTGCTGAGAACTTAAATGATTGCTGAAGTTATTTAACCTGGTTATTGCTTTGTGTAGCTTGTGATCTTGTTACTGATGCTTGTCATCTAATTTATTATTTTGAAACTTGCTCAGCCAAAGACATCACATCTGTTCTAATGCATTTGGAGCATCCTGATCTGGTAGATACCAAGTTTAAGCGAATATTGGTATGGCTGAAAGCTTGAGGAAATTATTATTGTGAATTTCTTCTATATTTTGTTTGTTTTTCCCTCATAAATTGAATGTCCTGATGGAATTAAGGAATGAATTGATTTTTCTGAACAGACTGATAGCATTTTGTCAATTTATAAGATAATTCTTGTGTGTTAAAGCCAGGGGACTTGTTGGTCTACTCACGGCAAGTGCACCGATCGTACAAGTAATATAATGATAAAGTAGGATATCGTTCCCACGAGGATTAAGGTTCAATCACTAATTCATTATTGCAACCTTAGTTGGACGATCAAAGTTGTATTTGGAAACAGGATTTGAATTGCAAAATTAAAATATTAAATATTAAAACTAATTAATCACAAGTATTAAAAGCAAGAAAGTAAAGGTTTGAATTAACTAATGTAAATAAAGACGTAGCTAGGGTTTCGATTTCCTTCAATCTCTTTATTACATTTGAATTCCTTCTTTACGTTAATCGTCCTTAATATCAATCTAATCGATTCCTTCTTATGTAATTAGGGCTCAATCCCTTGTTACCCCAAAATCCTCACAATCTTGCAAGAACCCTAGTTCCCCGGTTATTCTCCAAGAAGGTAAGCATTAAGTTCCAGAATCATAAAGATTACGCAAACCCTATGTCTATCCCTAAAATCATAAAGTTTACGATGAAATTATCACATATGGATCACACACCAACATTCTTATTGTCATGCATTTACCTATGATCAATATATAGGATTCAAGCCTATATAAAGCATTAAAAACAAATAACTTCATTCATGATAAAAAGGAAAATTAACATAACGAATAGTTCAAAGCATAATAAAGATCTTGAATTCCATTTAACCCTAACTACATAAGAAACTAGCTAGATATAGCAAAATCAAGAACAAAAGAAAATAGAAAAGCTCCCCCAAACTCCATAGATGATTGGTGAATCTTCAATATCTCCAGTGCAAACTTGATTCCGATCCGTCTCCGCCACTCATGAACATGAACTGTGGATTTCTCCTGCTTTCCCTCCGCCTCCAAGCGCCAAGAGCTCTCTTCCAATGTGAAAAAGTTATTAATTCTGACCCCAGAATGTGTTTTTAAGGGTAAAGTATTCGTGCCCTAGGTGGAGACTTCAAGTGGGCCTAAGTTGGGTTTCTGGGGCGCTTAAGCTTGGATTTGGGGGCTTAAGCTCGCTGATGGGCGCTTAAGCCTGAATTTGGGGGCTTAAGCCTCCTGGGACAATAGTGCAGGTTTGTATGAGGGCGCTTAAGCGCCCTCTTCGAAGAGGAACTTTTTACCTGAAGCGAGCTTAAGCCTGAATTTGGGGGCTTAAGCTTCCTCAGGCAGTGGCTATTTGCTTATTTTGGAATAATTGGGGGCTTAAGCCTCCTCTTCAACAACTTGATAAGATCTTCAAATCTTCTTGTTTTGATCTTCATCTATCATATCTTCAATTTTGCCTCATTTTATCTTCAAATCCTTTCAAAATAGCAAATATATATCATTTAGTTAATAATTCATAAAGTTCATGTATTTTATATTAAAACCCGAGTTTTTTACTTGTTCAACTTGATAATTTATATTAATTTAGTCTATAAAAACAAGATAAACTAAAGGTTTATCAGGACTCTAATGTCGTGATTCTTCAAAAATGTGGTTGAGTCAGTTTTGAAGCTTGCTGTCTTGAGAGTAATATGTATGTTCTGAATTAAATAAAGAGGACCAACTTGCTTTACTGGAATTGTTGGAATTTTAGCCATATTTTTTCTAGGAGGGGCTCAAATCCTCTAGTTGAGTAGGCCTGTTTGTAATAGTAATTAGATTAATTGATAATGTTAGATATAGTTACCTGATATTAATTTATATTGTTAAGATATATTAGGTAGTTTTATTTGATACTAACTGATATTTTTAGATATTTTAGATAGGATCACTTGTTATTAATTGATATGGTAAGATATAATAGATAGTTACTTGATTTCAGGGGATATTATTCAATTCAGCAGTTCCATTCTTAGCATTGAGATACATGTATGAGTTTTCATTTCTGGGAATTTGATACCTTCTTTATATGTGTGTCATCAAGAATAATTTTCCATCTCCGTGTACTCTTTTGGCATAATAGTAAATCATTGCTTCACTTCAAAACAGACATTCCTCTGGTCAAAATTAATCTAAATGAATTCCTTTGGATTCATTTTTATGATAGGTTGAAGTGAAACATGGTGATTTTGGATGTTTTTATTTATCTGAAAATCTTGATGAACCAGTGGACTCTAAGCAGCCTGCTAAAAAAACTGTCTGGGAAGACTATCTATATGAACTACCTCAGCCTCTACCAGACGCCCTTCATGAACATGTTGGTAAGCAAAGATGTTATATTATCTAATTACATAATCATGGTGCATTTTTTGGTTGCTCTTAATTTATTGCTGTTATCTTGCATTTTTTTTAGTTGAATTTTAGTTTATCTGTTGACAATCAAATACTCTTCGGTTGATTCCTTTTTCAGCAGTAGGTGGTCCTGTAAATTTGTACAATGAACATAACTTTTGCTTTAACCTTGGTCTGACTGTCAATGAAGCCAAAGACCAATGCATAAATCCTGAAGGCTTTGCTAGTTTTATGGGTCTTCTTGAATCGATTCCTTTACATGATACTGGTTCAAATAATGGGTCTTCTGATTATTCATTTCCTGATTTGAGGTAAATTTATCTGCTATGAATTCCTGTTTTAATAGTCCCACATTTGCTACATTTGTAATCATTGTAATTATCGTAAATTATTGTGTTACTGATGGACCTAAAAATCAGATTTGTAATATTAACAGTGAAAATTTGAAGACAAAGCTCCTTAAGGGACGTCTCTGACCAGAAAAGAAAATTCAAATTAGGACAGACACAGACGCTCGAGCTTGGACAGCTTGTTACAATAATCTTGCTGAACCCAGAAACAAAAGCAAATGACCCTGACACCTGGCCACCCAGAATAGAATCTCGATATCTTCCTGACTACCGAGTCAAAAAAAGTGCACACCCACCATTACTCTCTGTTACAGACCTCAAATCCATGATCAGAAATTAAACAACAACTGAGACTTTACTAAATGGAAATGGAAACTTGTATCACTGATATGGAGAATTACAATATTCAAGAAAAATTACTATAAATGGAAAAGGAAATTACAGAAAAACAAAAGCTACAAGAAAGGAAATACACACTAACAATTCGATAGGCTCCGGTTCTCTCCCAAGAGCCCAAGAGTTCCAACTTTCCAAGATGATCTCTCCTCTGTCTTCCCCTCTCTATTTATGCAAACAATGTGACTCCTCTAACCAACTTTCCCTCCATCACCCAATGCTGACCACCCTTTAATTCTAACATATGTTGTGCACGTGGGTCTTCTAATCCCCTACACCTCTTCCTCACATGTACTCTTCCATATTTATTTTTTGCAGTACTGTATCAATAGTCCCCCCTAACAGGATTTTTCTAATATGCTCCAGGCCCACAACACTATTCCATGGTCCTTTACTAAAAAAGGAAAATTTTCTTCCATTTATACCCTTTTCTTTTTTCTAAATTTCATCTCAATCCATTTTTTTACTACTTTTAGAATGGGAGCTTATGCTCCCGGAGCATGTTAAACGGGCTCCCCCTAACAATCACCTTGTCCTCAAGGTGATGATAATTTTCCCGGGTCCCATTGCTTGAAATGTAATGGCCAACTTATGACTAAAGCATAATGAGTTCCTCCAGGATCCCATGTACCTTCCACACTGGTTCCATCATCAATTTCCAGCCACAAAAGAACCTGTAATGCGCTGGTAACCGTGCTTGGTACATGCAGGGATAGAAATTTGATCATTTGCTCCAAGAGTGAACCAAGTTCTCCACTACAAAGAACAGATGCTCCCAATGCAATGGCTGGTTCGAAAAGGATTGGAGACTCACATATGAGTTTAGTTGAGGCAACGACAATCAACTTAAGCTCAATATCTTCAATAATCAGCTTTGGATTTGGTATCCAAAATTTAACCAATCTGCCCCGTGGTTGATCTCATTTGGCCCTTCTTCAATAATTCTTGTGAGGCATCTTGTTACAATCTCAAGACCTTGTCCAAGGACTCTGACGAGAAAAGGCAACACAAAGTAGCCAATTCCTTCCATCGTGGCCATCTGGAGCTTCGTAGAACAATTACCCCATGAGAACATGAACTTTGTAGCATCAAAAGAATAGTGTATTCCATTTTCTCGATGATTGACCCAGCCATTATCTCCAACAAGTATCTGCAATGTGCTACCTCTTGTACACCTTGCAGCAACTGGTTCTTGTTCACAAATGTTGATGCGTCAACAAGGTGTAGGAGCGATGGTTTGGGGTGATTGGAAACTATTTGTTATAGACGAGTGCAAGATGAAATTATTGGTCCGATTTCGTGAGACTTGAAGATCTTTGTGGATGTCGTCCTCTGCAAAGTGATGTTACGATGAACAAGGTATGGACAACAAACATATGTTTTGGGTTTCATTAGGCTAGGCATCAACTTGGGCTTACAAGCCCAAATGTCACCCTTAATAGGCTGACTTGGGAATATTTCAATAATGGTGTGGGCCTGATCTGTTTGGCCAACAACTTAGCCTAAATCCTCTAAGCATTGTGACCTACTTTGCTCCTCCTCTTCAAATGCATCTACAACCATTTTCTCCGTCCAAGATTGTGCAGCTGAGAGTTCCCTTCCCTCTCACGAAGGTTCAAGTCCGGTGGTTGTGATGTCTTCAGCTCACACGCTACCTCAGCCAAAGCTTTCTCTGTATCATTGTCTCCATCAATTTCCTTTCCTTTCTTTTTTTTATCCCTTTCTTCCCTTCTTGCATGCGTCTTTTGAGGTAGTTCACAGCCGCAATGGGGAGACTCCTTATACTCATGAAGATCGAAGTTCGTTGGCTGTGTCGACACCGTCACCTACACATCCTTCATATGCGATTGTTTCTTCTTATTTTTTGTTCTGAATTTTCCTCTCCATACAACAGCCCCAATTTGGTTGCCTAATGAAGATGTTGATTGCGTATCCTCCACAAGGGTTTCCTCTTTCACGATCTCTGTTTTTGGTTTCCAACATTTCAGTTCGTCTTTCTCCTCCTTCTTGTTCTGCTCATCTACCTCCACTGCCACCATATTTTTCTTTTCTCCTATGATTTCTGACTTCTCTAACACAATTTCTTGGTGACGTTGTTGCTGGTTGTGGAGGTTCTAGATCCGCCCCCATGTGTTTTGAACCACTTCTTCCTTCTCTGCCTTCAATTGTTCTGTCTCTGCTTCCGAACACAGAAGAATTGAAGGTTTCATGCTCCGATCCGGGCTCGTCATCTTCCAAGCAAACTTCCGGTTGAAATTCCTTGAAAAAAGCTTTTAAAAATGTCCACCAACTAGCTTTTGGGTTATGCCAATTCCGGAATCAGTACCAGGTACGAGCATGACCGGTGAACCGCTTCACAGCTTCCTTTTGTTTTTCATTGTCTGAAATTCCATATGCCTTAAAATACTGCTCAGCCTGGATCGACCATCCCCACGCATCTTCTTCACCTCAAAATATAGGAATTCTGATTTTGTGAAATTGTTTTTCCATTTTTTATTTTTATTTTTCAAAGCTCCCCAGATTAGAGAGCTCTTATACCAATTGTTACCGACCTCAAATTCATGATCAGAAATTAAATAACAACAACTGAGATTTTACTAAATGGAAATGGAAACTTGTATCACTGATATGGAGAATTACAATATTCAAGGAAAATTACTAGAAATAGAAAAGGAAATTACAAAAAAACAAAAGCTACAAGAAAGGAAATACACACTCTAACATCCAGAACAATTCGAGAGGTTCCGGTTCTCTACCAACTCCCAAGAGCCCAGAAGTTCCAACTTTCCAAGATGATCCCTCCTCTATCTTCCCCTCTCTATTTATAACAAATTGATTGCAAACAATGTGACTCCTCTTCCATCACCCAATGCTTACTCACCCTTTAATTCTAACATATGTTGTGCACGTGGGTCTTCTAATCCCCTACACCTCTTCCTCACATGTACTCTTCCATATTTATTTTCTGCATTACCGTATCACTCTCCTACCACTATTTCTACTCCCCATCATTTTGCTTTACAGCTTTTTTCATTTTCTCCCTTTCTCTAGTATTTTCTTGCCACATATCCTGGTGGGTCACCAGCTCACCTCTTTTCTCATGACTTAGCCCATCACCTCTTTTCTCATTACTTGGCCCATTCCCTACTTCTACCATTGTTTTCTTCCTTCTTCCATGTCTTTGTTCAAATAGCTCACCAATTACTCTGATATGTCATTAGTTACTTCATATAATCTCCTTTTTCATTCAAGTTGGTAATAAAACAAGACTTAATGGATTGTTTAAATAGATTGGAGTGCGATTTGTTTTAGGCCGGAATGGAGGAAAGCTATTAACATTATGGAAGGGTGGAATTTGTGCTATTATATTTTTCTTCTCTTTTTCTCTCTGAAAAAATTTAAAATTGAAACTTTTCAATTTTTCTATGTTATTTATTTATTTATATACTTATTTTTTTTATTATATATATATTTTTTTTGTTATTTGTTATTTATTTCTCCTTAATCCGTTCTTGTTTTTCTCTGAGTTTGTTGACTGCAAACTCCAACTAGTTTGGGATAAAGATGATGTTGTTATAGAATAGAATTAAAATGTTGCCACCTATCAAGTTCAAAAGCTGAATTTTGCAGCTGTGGCACTAGGTGTTTTTGAGCTACTATAGATGAACATTATATTGGATGATCTTTGTAAAGTTGATTTTTGACAGCAAATCAGCCATTTACAATTGACTGCTCATCATGAATATGAAATAGGCTGACATTTTATGAGGAGAAAGTAGATAATTGACTGATTGTCCCAACTTACGTTTCTTCAAGGTTCGGTTGGTAGATGTGTTCACTAAAGGATTTCTTACGAAGAAGTTTTGGGATCTTATAAGCAAGCTAAAATGATAGATATCCATTCCCCAACAACTTGAGAAGGAGTGTTGTAATAGTTTAAAATCAGCTACATTTGTAATCATTGTATTGTAAACTATTGTGTTACTAGGACAGGTCATTAGTTACCGTAGATTGAGCCTTATTTTAGGGAAGTAACTATTGAGTTTAGCCTTAATATGTGAAAAAATTCAATATCAACATCTCAAATGAAAACCAAGAAAAGATCGAGAGAAACGAAGGGGGGAAATCAACAAAAAAATAAATGAAAATTGAAAAATGAAAATTAAAAAAGAAAAATACAAAAAAAAATGAAGGAAACTAAATGAATTACAAGGATTACTATTGGGGAAAAAACTGTATTGAATTAACTTTCCCAATAGGGGAGATTACAATATATATACAACATACCCGAAATTAAAATAAGGAAACTAGTCAATTACAAGTATTAATCCTAATTGACAATATATACAACATACAGTTTTGAGATTCCCTTAGTTTTGATCTTATATGGAAGGACAGTACTGTCATGATTGCCATTGTGTTTGATTGTATAAGAAGAAAAATTGTGTTGTTTACAAATTTGATGCATATACGTGTTTTTCTTTAGCCCGACCAATATGCATTTTTGGTGTATAGGTATGTGTTAAAGAAGAGTTTTGGTCGTGGATCATATGGTGAAGTATGGTTAGCTTTCCATTGGAATTGTAATCAAGGCAGTAATGCCACAAAAATGAGCAAGGATGACAATGTTAGAAACAGCAGCTCAACTACTCCCGATTGTCAGGATGGTCCTTCTAACTACACATTGTACATTTTGAAACGTATAATGGTAATACAATTGAGTAAAGTAGAACTGCTTTTAATGGTTTCAATGCATTTGGATCTCTTTAGGTGTCAAAATGCATTATCTATTGTGAGAAAGGAGTTTATACCAATTTTATTTTTGTGCATCAATTAGTCTGCTATCATACTTATTTATTCAAAGTACACTCCCGTAATCCTTATTCTTAATGTATATTTCTGGAAGATGGATAAACATTTCCTAGAAGTTGGACCATTGTGTTGCTGTGTTGATTATTTAGCCTTCGATGAAGCAGCTTGCTTTATTCTTTTAATTCCTTCCTTCCTCTACAGCGTTTGTTGTATACTTTGGATCTCGGTGTAGCTTGGTCCTTCATTTTCATGTACTTTTTTTGCCCATAATGTGATACTCCTTCTATTAATCTATTTGTAAACATCCATGAATTAGATGTGTTGATTTAGTCTTAGATAGTAGTTATCACAAAAATTTCAAAAGCTGGATCTTTCATAATATAATTTAAGTAATTATAATCTGAATAAATTTGAAATACTGAAATTATAACAAATTAATTTTCAAATCTTATGCATATGATTTCATATCTAGTTAGTTAGTCTCTATTTTACTTTTGTCATCACACTAGAACACACATCTAATACTCCATCAATTATTCTTTTCTCCCTTCCCACTTATCTCTCTCGCAGATTGTCTCTTATTCCCACTGGAACTTGTCTCATACCGCAGCCATTGAACTCCTGTCCTTTCTTATCTCTATCTTGCCCTTATCTCCTTCCTGTCTCATGCCTGCCCTTTTTCCCAGCAGAAGTTTTTGAAATTGTTGTCCTTTTGGCCTCTTGACTTAGTCTTTAATGCTCTAACAATAATTTGTTAACTTTACCTTTTAGCGCCAAAACATAAGTACTCACAATCAAAAGAAAGGAGGTATGCTTAGATTTGGTGCTCTTTGTCTTTGCTGAAAGTAAGTTTTGTTTTCAGGAGGCAGTGTATGTTTAATTACGCTTTTGTAAGCATGTAGTATAAATAACTCTTAAATGTACTGATCAGGTAGAGAGAGGGTCTGCTGTTTACTTAAGTGGGCTGAGGGAGAAGTATTTTGGAGAAATTTTCTTAAACGCCTCTATATGTGTTGAAGATCTGCTATCAGCTGCAAAATCAAACTGTGTCTTGGAAACTTCACAATTTGGTTCATTTCCAAACAAATTTAGGCTGCAAAGAGCCATGTATGAAGAAGGTTTGAACCATATTGCAAGATATGTGGAGTCTTTTGAGTCTCGATCCAATGAAATATGGCTTGTATTCAGTTATGAAGGCATGTCATTGTCTAAACTTTTATATACTGTGGAAGATGCATATGATACTGCTGAGAAAGAAAGATTTGAGCAAGTAAAACATGCTCAGATACTACGTCCATCAAAGTGGTGGCATTGGTTGAAAACTACAGAAGAAGGGCAAGAGGAAATGCGCAACCTTCTCTGGCAGTTGGTATGTCTTCAATGTAGGTTCTTGGGGGTGTCGCCCTGTTAGCCTTTATGATTTCCTGGTATTTGAAATATACTTTGAAATCTATGTAGATGGTACACAACTTTTTTTTCCCTAACGAGGATAAAACAAAAAGAAGTTGTTTGTGGTTATTGTTATCGTTGTTAATATGACGATTTGTGTTATTCAACATGATTGCCATTCTTTATTGGTGTTATTAAGCTTAACTGACTTGTGCACCCAGGGAATGTGGAAAAATAAATTACTTATGGAAGAGAACATACAAAAGAAGGATATTGTTAGATATAAAACTTTTCATAAGTATTCACCTAGCAGCTTAAGCTTTTAAAAGAATTGGTCCTTGAGATGGTATCAAAACCTCTATGACAAAGTGATAATGAGTTCAAAGTTTTCTGCCTCCATTCTCCTAAATAAATGTTGAATTTCAGAATAGGATAAGGTGGTCTTATGCATTATCCGTGCTTCAAGCCAAAGAATTTTTATATGAGGGGACGGGTTAAATATAAATCCATTCATAAGTATACATTTAACAACTTACTCTTTTAGAACAGTTGGTTGTTGACAATAATACAAATGGGCTATAAGTGCAAGAAGAATACCATTATAGCGTATTAAAATCATGTTTTTACATCTTATCTTCTGTATTAACATTTTCTTATCCTGAGATATCCTATCTTTTTCTTTCTCTTGGTTGGCGTATTATAAACTTCTGCATCATATGTTTTCAGGTGAACAGTTTGTGGTTAATATTAGAAATGGGTTAGCATGCGACCAGAAGGTTTTATTCAGAAATATACTCTTCTCAATTGTCCAAATTTTTTTCTTTTAATTTCTCTGTCTCAGACTCCAATCATGTGGAGAACATTCATTGTTCAAGTATATTAATTTGTTAAGAAAGTTTTGGAGGTTACGTATGTGAATATGAATATTTTCAATTTTTCGCTTATGTCTAATAAAGCTATCGTCAACAAAAAAGGTGGGAAAAGTTCTATTTTTCTGGATAAGGCCGTATGAAATTTCCCAGAACATACTCTTGATTTTACCTCTTACTGTTCCTATATATTCTTGACAATTTCTCTCTTTGTTTGCTCAGTTATTGGCTCTCAAGTCCTGTCACGATCGCAATATCACACACAGGGACATTAAACCTGGTAATACATGGTGTTAAATTGTTGTGCCTAAACGATGTATATGTATGTTGATTTCTAGATGAATAAAATATTTTATGAAATAGTCTGATATCAATTAGTTGGCACTGCTAAATTTCAAGTGATTAATTTTTCATCAAAAAGTGTAAATGCTAAGTGGCTTTTCTTTGTTCAGTTTTTACCTTTCTTTAGATAATCTGACCTGTTACTTACTGTATCATAAATCTACTTAATCAATCTCTCTGCATATTAGGTTCCTATATTTACCCTCAACAAATTAAGCTCAAATCAAATCTGGTATTTCGATAAAAAATTTATATCAAATATGTGTGATCTCTGTCTCTCTTTTATGCTTAATGCCTAGTTGTTAAAACACTAGTGCACTACACATATGTTGGCCCTTTATTCATAGTCCATAACAATACTTCCATCCGTGATCCGTTGATCTATGCGTGTTTGAATTATCTTTTTATTGTCATGCAATGCTCAATTTAAAGAACTTGTCTCTTCGTAAAAATTAACTGCCTAGGGGTATTTTATTTTTGTAGAGAACATGGTGATATGCTTTGAAGATCAGGAGACGGGGAGATGCTTGAAAGAGATTCCAGCTAAAATCAATAAATTTTCCACCAAAATGTACAGTGAAGCATCTTAATTGTATTTTAGTACCCTCCTTTTATTTTAACTTTTTTTGTTAGAATAAAAAATTGATCGGAATATATTTTAACTTTCTATACTATATATTTGAAATATAGTTAACTCTAGTTACTATTATTTTTAATATGATTGGCTCAATTGTGGTTTAATCCATATTTTGCACATGAACTGTGTATTTAGTTTTAATATCATCTAACAGAATAATTAGAAGTCTTATTCTCTTCCTTTGATTTTTTCTTGTATCATAATTCTGGTGTATCTAAAAGGCTTCTTGCCTATGAAACTTCTCTTCTTAATGTTTGACACTCAAATTGACTGAGGAATAACTCAGTTTTTCCTTATCGTACTGATCCTCTTGGAATGGCTGCTAACCGAATGCCCTTTGAAAGATTGATCTTCTTGCATCCCTACCAGCCAAGATTGGATGGTAGGATTTTCCACTGATGTGTGAACATCATAGCTTCACCAACTATGATACAAAACTGATGCATGATCTTTAAGCTCATGTCTTCTAGATCCTATTGCATACATCAGTATGACTTCCCATCTCCCAGTCTATGGAATAATTAAATCCTTTTCCACTTCTTTCTGACCATTCTTCTGTCATTTACATTCTTTGCAATTTGGATGCACATTTACTGCTCCTATGTTCCACAAAGTAAGCTATATATGATGACTGATATTTCAGCAAAGATAAAGATGGGTATTTAAGGCCATTTTGATAGGCAATAAAGTTCATTCACCGTGACAATTTATTAATCCTCTCTTTAGAATTCAGATAATAATTCTCTGCATGATGTGTTGTTTTTCTTACCTGCCTATTAGTTATTTGTTCAGAGTAGGTCTACTATCAGTTATATCAGTGCCATTTAGTTATTAAGACTCGCAGCATGTGTGTGTGTGTGTGTTGCAGAATTGCAATACTTGCTTGGATCTTGAAGTGTTGAGATTTTCTTAGAAGCCAGTCATGCAGTACATATATACTTAAAATTCAGCCATGTGATTGATGCATGGTAAATTCTAAATTAATTCTTCATTTCCCCCTACAACCTATAAACAGGGCTAAGGAGAATGGGTATCCGTGTCTGGCTATCTTCTGCTTGCATTAGGAACAATCTGTCTTTTTCTCAAATCTATTATTTAACTGATAATCTTTGGTTTGAGTCTGACAATGATAGCACGAAAACTGAGTTATTGCTTATCTTTTAAAACTTGATTTGGCTATCCAACTATTTGTGTGTCTATCGATCTGTGTGTAAATAATTTACTGGTGTTGCATAATGAATTTGATGCCCATTTGCTATTTCTGTTAGGCGTATTATCGATTTTGGAAGTGGAATTGATGAATTCACATTAAAGCATTTATATGGTTCTGCTGGGCCTTCTAGGTATCTCACTGCTATTTCTATACTAATTATTTATTTAGTTTATTTATTTGTGATTATTGTGGTAAACATATGCTTTATTTATCTTCAGAGCTGAACAAACTTATGAATATACACCTCCTGAAGCTTTGCTAAATGCTAAGTGGTACCAAGGACCAACAAGCTCAACCTTGAAGTATGTCATGTTTTGCACGAAGCCAGCATCTTGTATTCAATTTTTTTCTTTTTAAGATTTTGCTTTATTTTTAATAGATCTAGATACTATTACCTGCAACTGTTGAAGCAACCTTTCTGCTATCCCAGATATGACATGTGGAGCGTTGGTATTGTAATGTTAGAGTTGGTCTTAGGGACACCAAATGTTTTCCAGATAAATGCTTTAACACGTGCTCTTTTGGACCGGCATCTTGAGGGCTGGAATGACGGTGTGAAGCAGCTGGCATACAAGTAAGTGTGTCCTTTAGAAGGCTGCAATCAACCCTTTTTAATACCATATGGTGTGTAATGACGTGTCACAAAGAAACAAAGCACTAAGCTCTATTTATACTAATAGAAGACTCACAATCCTAATTAAATAAGAAAACAAATCATGAAATATATGAATAATATGAAAACAAATCCTCTTAGATACCCTAAATTACTCTAAGATACAATCAAAATATTATGATAAATTTTCACATATTCTAACATTTTATGGGTTGTGACAAATTCAAAATGAATGCGCTCCTTAGTTGCTTTTCTGTTTTCCGGATATGCCTTGTTCCCCAAATTGTTTGCTGGTTGTTTTTAGTTGTAAGCTCAAAACTGTGAATTAGAAGCTAGATGCTAGTGTTCTGTTTTCTTGTTTTCTAATATTTTGCTGGAGTCTTTTGACATAAGTAAAAGTCTTTTATTGAGTTGGAATTGCCTCGGGATTTATTCAAATGGGTTACAGTCTTGCTACTATTCAAGGATGTGTATTCCTTTGTGGATTTTCTTGGGACACCAAATCTCAGGATTCAGTTTTCTGCTATAGTTTGAACTCAAGAAAATTTGCATTCTCTTTAAATATTTATTACGCATTTGGGCCACTTGCTCTTTGTCATTTTCCTATATTATTTTCATTTATGAATATTGAGGAAGAAAGGGAGAATAGATGCTTTGAAAAATCAAAGTTCTAGGCCTCTGGGATGGTGATTATCATTCTCACTATTGTAAAATTGCATTTTCGTTAGTTCATGTTCATCTATATTAGGTATTTATTATTGAAAACCTCCAAAGCATTTTCTCCGCCACAATTCCATGCATTTTATAGGTTTCATGTTTGCAGAGCTTCCTTCAAGATGGTATATGCAGGATGTCAGGCACTTACCCATTTGTAGATCGCCCATGCATTCCTGGTTCCAAAATATAGTTGATGGCTTAACCCTAGGACTGTTGTCAATTGTTTTGAAGACTTACGTAATTGAATGGAACTATGAGGGACTTAATTTCTCGAATTCTTTTGAAACTCTGGACTCTATAATTTTAACTATTATTTTATTATTGTGGTGACAGACTTAGATCATTCATGGAATTGTGCATCTTAATCCCTGGGATTTCTGGCAGTTCCTCAAAAAAGTATCACACAGTGAACCAAGTAAGTTTACCATCTTAATAGGAATAATCTTTGGTTGACCTTGTCAAAATTTAATTATTTTGTTTAAACTTTTTCTTGTCTTTACTAACAATGTTGATTGACATCTTTTATTTGTATGATGGAAAGTCTTTTGTTATATTGTAATAAATATATTGGTTTTAGTGATTTCTCTAGACGGAGTTAATTTTCAACACAGAAAAGTGCACAGGTTATCTGCATCTCTAAAGCTCAGAAGGTTAGAGCTTCCCAATTCTAATGCGGAAAATATGATAGACAAGTGGGTAAAAAATAGAATTTGGGAAGACTAGGATAAAATGAAGTGGAACTATAATAAGAGGATTTTAGGGGTTAGAACCTAGAAACCTCTTAGATCTTGAATTTTATAGTAGGGCTAAAAGATGGCTGAATACATGTATAAAAAAAAAAAGATGGCTGAATAAAAATCTGTAGTATTATTTAATGTTATTAACATATTACCATGCCCTGCCCAATCTTTCAAAGTTCAAATAACCTTATTGTCTAAGCCTCATAAAAAATTCACATGCTAGTATGTGACTATTTATTTCATAGAATGCACTTTAAAATCAAACCGAAACAAATAACATAAAAGACAGAGCATGGAGGAAGTCTCTCCTGCATCAAATTTGTCATCGGCAAAAGAAAATAATTTATTCCTTATTGGGTGGTATGTGACTTCGTTCCTAAATATGGTTAATGACTATTTAGGACCTTACCATCACTTGATTTGAGATTCAGCTTACCAGTAACTATATTGGCTTACTTCATGCTATTTTAGGAATATAAAAAGCTGATTTATAGAACAGAAGAAACATAATCCGTTTACTACCCATGATGAGGTAGAGATAATATGTATGATTATGTATTCTTCTGAATTAGTTGACAGTGTCCAACATTAAACATTAATATTTATATTTCATTTAAAAAGTATTTTGGCTGGGCGAATATTAAATGGGAGAATTGACCATCATATGCTGCTGATTATTTTTACTGAGGGTGTCGTAGCATATATTTGGGCTTGCACAACTTGTAAAGAGTCATTTCAACGCAAAACCTTAAAGTGTTGGGTGAGAGCTTTTTTAATGGTTTATATTATTCTCTAACACACCCCTTCACGCAAGAGTCCTTTGGGCTTGAAGGGTAGATATCGCGCAAACCCAATTTTTTTTTGTTTTATCCTGTGCTTATTTAATTCCACTTGAAAGTGGGGAGCGGTGAGGATCGAACTCGTGACCTTATGGTCACTGAAGCTATGATACCTTGTAAAGAACCATTTCAACCTAAAACCTTAAGATGTTGGGTGAGGGCCTTTTTAAAGGTTTATATTATTCTCTAACACAACTTAAACACAAAAGCATACCCAAACTTGGAGACTTGCAGAGGCACTTGCATAAAAAAGTTGTAATATCCTAGAAAAATAATATTAATTTATAATATAATAAATTAATAATAGTTAGTAGTAATTAGTAGTAATATGTGTGATTGCTTGAATTATTAATTGATTGATCATTTATCCATTAATGTTTGATTGTGATTGGATTAGGATGAGTTAGCGATCGTTATTTGATTAGATATGATGAGTCAGCAATAATCTGAGTCATAAGAAATTAAGAATAAAAAGGAATTAGTGTATGAAGCCAATATCTGAACCATATACATCAATAAAGAATAAAGAAATAAATGTACGAAATCCATATCCGAGCTCAAAACTTCAACATTTCTCCTCTACTCTTCTTCTCCTCTGCTATCTCTTCTTCCTTCAAAAACTTATTTTATTTTTATATTCTTTTGATTACCAAGCGGTTCTCTGCCCCAAATTATTCTCTTTCTTCTAGAAGTTAACAAAAACGGAGACCAGGTGTTATGGACCTATATGAGAGGCCCATCAAGATGACCAGCCCAACAAGGGGCAACCCGGAAGCCGAGGCAGAATAGGATAACGGATATCCATCAAGGACATTTAACCCGGGATACGTTACCACATGGTAACAACGGATGTCCATCAAGGACATTTAACCCGGGATACGTTACCACATGGTAACAGATATCCTACCAAACAGTAACGGTTATCACATCAATTGATAACGGCTCAAATCTGAGCACTCACCCCATTCACAACCTCTATAAGTACAGGTAAAACCCAAAGGAAAAGACACGCTCTTTCTCATACTATTACGCTGTGACTGTGCACACACTCCCCTTTGGCTAACGCCGTTATAGTATTCTGTGTACAATGATCTGCTCAGCTCAAGGGTATCTCCTTCATAGATACCTTGGAGAGGGCACTAGATCCAAGAGAAACACGCCTGTCTATCGGGCTGGACATCTCTGTCTTGAGGACAGAACACCAGGTAATCCTAATCCCTAGAGAGTTATAGGTTATATTTATATGTAATTCGATAGATGTAATCCTAATCCTTAGGAAATTTTAGGATGTTTTCATATGTTATATGTAACATTTGGGGTATTTACATTAAATCTTTTTCTTTTACCTTTAGAAATTAATAGTATAAAATATTATTTTGGTATGGATAATTGAATTAAATTTATTTATTTAATTATCTTGGTTAAAGTCAACAATTCATTAATTTGTAGTGTATTAAATTCATTGCATCGTATGTGTTCTTGTTTACTTAATTATGCATGACTCTTGGTTCTTTGCTTACTTTTGTTTAAGGAGGGCTCAAACTTTTAAGTTTCGAGGACGAAACTTCTTTTAAGGACGGTAGAATGTAATATCCCAAGAAAATAATATTAATTTATAATATAATAAATTAATAGTAGTAATAAATTATAAATTAGTAGTAATAATAATGTGTGATTGTTTGAATTATTAATTGATTGATCATTTGACCATTAATGTTTGATTGTTTGATTAATAATGTGATTGGATTAGGATGAGTTAGCAATCGTAATTTGATTAGATACGATGAGTCAGCAATAATCTGAGTCATAATAGATTAAGAATAAAAAAGAATTAGTGTATGAAGCCAATATCTGAACCAGATACATCAAAAAAGAATAAAGAAATAAATGTACGAAACTCATATCCGAGCCAAAAACTTGAACTATAAATAGAGACCTAGCCTAACCAAACCAATTCACTTCTCAACATTTCTCCTCTACTCTTCTTCTCCTCTGCTATCTCTTCTTACTTCAAAAACTTATTTTATTTTTATATTCTTCTGATTACCAACCGGTTCTCTGTCCCAAATTATTTTCTTTCTTCTAGGAGCTAGCGAAAACGGAGACCAGGTTATCCTAACCCTAGAGAGTTATAAGTTATATTTATATGTAATTTGATAGATGTAGGTTATCAAATTACATATAAATATAACCTATAACTCTCTAGGGATTAGGATTACTGATCTCCGTTTTCGCTAACTTCTAGAAGAAAGAGAATAATTTGGGGCAGAGAACCGGTTGGTAATCAGAAGAATATAAAAATAAAATAAGTTTTTGAAGTAAGAAGAGATAGCAGAGGAGAGGAAGAGTAGAGGAGAAATGTTGAGAAGTGAATTGGTTTGGTTAGGCTAGGTCTCTACTTATAGTTGAAGTTTTGGGCTCGGATATGGGTTTCGTACATTTATTTCCTTATTCTTTATTGATGTATCTGGCTCAGATATGGGCTTCATACACTAATTCCTTTTTATTCTTAATTTCTTATAACTCAGATTATTGCTGATACATCATATCTAATCAAATAACGATTGCTAACTCATCCTAATCCAATCACAATCAAATATTACTGGACAAATGAGCAATCAATAATAATTCAAACAATCACACATTATTATTACTACTAATTTATTATTATTATTATATTATAAAATAATATTATTTTCCTGGGAATATTACATTCTACCCTTCTTTAAAGAAGTTTCGTTCTCGAAACTTAAAAGTTTGAGCCCTCTTTAAACAAAAGTAAGCAAACAACCAAGAGTCATTCATAATTAAGGAAACCAGAACATATACGATGCAATGAATTTAATACACTACAAATTAATGAATTGTTGACTTTAACCAAGCTAAATAAATAAATTTAATTCAATTATCCATACCAAAATAATATTTTATCCTATTAATTTCTAAAGGTAAAAGAAAAAGAATTAATGTAAATACCCTAAAGGTTACATATAACATGAAAACATCCTAAAATTTCCTATGGATTGGGATTACATCTATCAAATTACATATAAATATAACCTATAACTCTCTAGGGATTAGGATTACCTGGTATCTGTTTTCGCTAACTTCTAGAAGAAAGAGAATAATTTGAGGCAGAGAACCGGTTGGTAATCGGAAAAATATAAAAATGAAATAAGTTTTTGAAATAAAAAGAGATAGCAGAGGAGAAGAAGAGTAGAGGAGAAATGTTGAGAAGTGAATTGGTTTGGTTAGGCTAGGTCTCTATTTATAGTTGAAGTTTTGGGCTCGGATATGAGTTTCGTACATTTATTTCCTTATTATTTTTTGATGTATCTGGCTCAGATATTGGCTTCATACACTAATTCCTTTTTATTTTTAATTTCTTATGACTCATCATATCTAATCAAATAACGATTGCTAACTCATCCTAATCCAATCACAATCAAACATTAATGGACAAATGATCAATTAATAATTCAAACAATCACACATTATTATTATTACTACTAATTTATAATTTATTATTATTATTAATTTATTATATTATAAATTAATATTATTTTTCTTGGATATTACTTTCTACCCTCCTTAAAAGAAGTTTCGTCATCGAGATTTAATAGTTTGAGCCCTCCTTAAACAAAAGTAAGCAAACAACCAAGAGTCATGCATAATTAAGAAAACAAGAACACATACGATGCAATGAATTTAATACACTACAAATTAATGAATTGTTGACTTTAACAAAGCTAATTAAATAAATAAATTTAATTCAATTATCCATACCAAAATAATATTTTATCCTATTAATTTCTAAAGGTAAAAGAAAAAGAATTAGTGTAAATACCCTAAAGGTTACATATAACATGAAAACATCTTAAAATTTCCTAAGGATTGGGATTACATCTATCAAATTACATATAAATATAATCTATAACTCTCTAGGGATTAGGATTACCTGGTCTCCGTTTTCGCTAACTTCTAGAAGAAAGAGAATAATTTGGGGCAGAAAACCGGTTGGTAATCAGAAGAATATAAAAATAAAATAAGTTTTTGAAGTAAGAAGAGATAGCAGAGGAGAAGAAGAGTATAGGAGAAATGTTGAGAAGTGAATTGGTTTTATTAGGCTAGGGCTCTATTTATAGTTGAAGTTTTGGGCTCGTATATGGGTTTCGTACATTTATTTCCTTATTCTGTATTGATGTATCTAGTTCAGGTATTGGCTTTATACACTAATTCCTTTTTATTCTTAATTTCTTATGACTTAGATCATTGCTGACTCATCATATCCAATGTTGTTAAAACGTAGAGTCTATGTAAAAACGGTAGGGATGAGCAAAAACGTAAGATCGCAAAACATAAATGAAACGTAAGAGTTTACTAACGTATTACAAATAAAATATATATCCAACATATATAAAACCAAAACCCACAAACATGTTTATTTTATAAGAATGTCAATTTTAATCTTTGTTTTAATTTATATAGAATAATTTTAATGTATTAATTATATAAGTTATTAAATTTAAGCTAATTAATGACTTAAAACATATATATTTTTTTTTATTATTACGTGTTATATATATTTGAACTATGCAAAAAAAAATTCATATTACGTTTGAACCGTTTCTACGTTTCGACACTACGTCTTAACAATCAAACATTAATGGACAAATGATAAATCAATTAATAATTCAAACAATCAGACATTATTATTATTACTACTAATTTATAATTTATTACTATTATTAATTTATTATATTATAAATTAATATTATTTTTCTGAGATATTACAAAAGTATTCTCTAAAACTTCGGTATTCTTCGTTTTGGGCTTACTCCCCCCTTCCCCTTTTTTTTGGTAGACGGGCTTATTCCCCTTTAAATTGTGGCAATAAGGTGCCAATAACTGGAATATACATTTTATGCTATTTTGTTCCAAGAAAGATTGTCAATATAGAATTTGGTTTCCTCTTAGAGAAATAAAATTGAGAAATTGATTTCCTCATATATCCATGTAGAAAAAATGTCTGCTCATCTTCATCTGAAACAACAATAACTACAACACGGATCAAAATCTCATATTTCATTTCCTTAAGGAAGATGGACTTTGGAATGCCTGATTCTGGATGAGTCCATTCCAACAGTTTAGTTGTTGGAGAGATGCTGCTTTCCATCTATATCGTTTAGAATCCTTATATTGACCTAATAAAGTTTTCATCTCTGCCAATTTAGGTTGGAGTTTCGCCTGCATCCTGGAAATGCTCTGAAGAATTCTTTTCTCGTCAAATTAAGAATCGAGATCCTCTTAAAATAGGGTTAGCTGGCTAACTTCTGATGCTTTCATTTTAATATATCATATATATATATATATAGTCTTCTCCCATGGGGCAGTTGTCTTCTTGTCATAATGTTTTTCTTAATCTTGCAGTTTTTCAAACATCTGGGCTTTACGGTTAGTGCGCCATCTGTTACTCTGGGACCCAGTAAGTTTCCTGATTAAAATTGATTTTGTCATTTTTGTGATTCTTTTAGCTTCTTATTTTCAAAAAAGTGTTTGATTGAGGAAACTATCTAAATTGTTTTCCATCCTGGTCTTGGTAGCATTAAAATTTGATTGCCGCCCATGTGGAGCTGTACTAAGCTCTTTATTTCTCTGATATATAGGAGCAAAAGTCTAGCTCGTTAGGGAGGTTGTGCGTTTATAATAGTTGCCATTGTATGCAAACTTAGATAAAAACCCTACTTTGGTCTCTTACTATTGAACATGTTCTCAATTTATCATCTTTATTCTAGTCCCTGAAAGAAAAAAAAAAATTGCTTCATATTTGTTTCTCAGTCAATCTGCCAGTCAACAACTTGACGTGATTGCCTGTGAGTAATGTTAATTGAGGCGGCATAGTTAACACATGGATTGTTGCTGATTCTGCCTATCAACTTTCCCAAGAAAGACACAACCGTGTATTTTTATGTTCTGTTAGTGGGAACCTAATAACATGCAATTTTTTTTTATTTTTTCTTTATGTAGTTTAAAATCACAAACTCAAGATATAAAATAAAACCATCAGCCGTAAACCTCGACCAACTCAAGTGTTCACAGCAACTTCCATTTTTGTTTCTCTGTTTTTTGTTTGTTTCACATAGAATTGTTTTATGTCTTTGATGCGGAGTTTGACTAGCACAGTCCACTTTGTTAGTTGACGGTGTCGCTGCACATTTTAGTAGTCCTCATGGACAAGTCTGTCAAGTTACTAAACATTGTATTGACAGAGAGATGAGTATGAGACAATTTATTGTCAGACTTTGTTGTTGTTTTTTTATTTACTAAATTCATGAGTAAGTCTGCCCAAAAAAAAAAGGAAAGGAAAGAGAACAGACAAGACTAATATAGGGAAATAGTAATGACTTCTTTAGTTGGGTATTGCTGTATGTAATGAAGGCTTCTGTTAAAATTGTAGGAGGATCGTCCAAGTGTTGATGAGGCACTGCAGCATCCCTATTTCCAACCTCCCCCAAGAGGATGATTTTGTAGGAAACAACGAGCTGTTTCTTACACGTCGATTTATTCATTCTCAGGTGAATAGTTTTTGCCACCATTTTACTGATCTGAAAATTCCTATTAGGTGATGCTATACAGGAATGAGTTAAAGTGTAACGGATAACTATGGTAAAACGTCCCGTGTCTTCTATCACTGAACGGGTCCCGCAGCAGATGGTGGTAGGAAAAAAGGCACGATAAGCTGCCTTGTGCAAATACGTGACGTTCATGTATGTCAAGCCTGACAAGATGATGCCAAAATAGCTGACTACCAAAAAAGAAAAGAAAAAATGACTGCTAACAGTTTTCAAAATCACTTTATATAGGACTTATCTTGGTTAGGACCAGATGAGCATCGCTAGCTTGATATTCTATATTGAAATAGAGTTGATATTTTTTGTAGTCATTTTTTTAATGAGGTGATATTATATTATGTATTGCAATATACGAACAAACGGAAACAATGAATGACAGGTTCTGCAAACCTCTTGAATTTGTTTTGTTCTCTCTCTGGAAAGTGAAAGAAAAAGTTGTCAGTGGAATTATAGTAAAGTTTGTTCATTTTACTTGTATTATGATAAACTATAATACAGTAATAAAAAAAAAAAATCGTATTTTTTTTTTTTTTGAGAGAGAATAATATATCGCTATCCTTAATTTTAGTTGGTAGACTTGATCTTCATGATTATTATTTCATCTCATTCTATTTCCTTTTGTCTTCTTCAAAGTACTGCTCTTTAGGGACATCCAAAAAAGTTGAAATTTAACAGGTAGCATCAAGTCATCAACAGCATCGTCTGTAATTAGCATGAAAGCTGGACCCAAGCAAGAGATGTTGACACCATAAAAAAAGGACCTGAATCTCATGAAAGGTTCATCATAAGGAAACTAGTGTATAGATAAATTGATACTGCCTCTGCGTAGAGCTTCGTTTACTACACATGCGGCCAAAGACGGTAAGGATGAGCACAGATGGGGATACCATATCAGGCAACAGAAGTCTTCAATTGTCACTTTCAAAAATTCCATCGGATGAAAGGACCAATAACTTGTAGTTATTGTAATATATATAGTGCATGTGCAACCGAGCATGCATTTTTTTTTTTTAGTAGATAACCGTGCATGCATTTAGGTAAAGAAAGGGAAATATGGCTTGGCCAAAAATCCAACATCAATCGGATACTAGGTGTTACAAGGATATGAGTATGGGCATCGGTATGTGTTTTCATATAATAAAATACCTAGATATGAGTCTTTTTAAAAATTAAAACAGGGTACGACAATTTATTTATATATCCATGTAAAAAAAAATTATAAAAATTGTGACCCGCAATTCAGGTCTATCTGTGTCTGTATTCAGTTTTTACCGCAAGGCCTTCTACTCTCTGGCCTCTGCCATGTTTTCCCACGCCTATCATCGATGATTGCCATCTCAGTAGTTCGTTTCGTGAGAATGAAATTAATACTATTTTACGAAATAACTCTGAGGATTGCAAGATTACAAGAGAGAAAATATACGCCAAGGGAACTAGCCAGTGAGAATGGAGTTGAATCAGAATTCAATTTTTTTTCTAGTGGCAAAATTTGGAAGGCAGTCTTATAAAAAAATAAAAATTGAATACGCAAAAAGTATAGACGCACTAGTAAAATAAGTGTATCGGTATTGAATGAGCATACGCCTTGGAATCATAGCACGTAAATGTATATGAAAAACAAATGTAAGATTCATTTACTATATATATATATATATATATATATATATATATATATATATATATATATATATATATGTAAGATAATCAGCATATTTGACATTCATAATAATCCCAAAAAGATAGAATAGAAATTACAAAATTTGGGCCACCCTTCCTTAGGAGGGAAAATGATACTAATCACATGTTCATCACAACAGAGTCTACGCACAATTATAATCACACAATTTAACTATACTTTTCATTTACAAATTTAATTTTCAAGACTGCTGATAGGTGCATAAATGCCGGTCCCTCAATGCCATGTCAACCAAGGTTATAAGTTTTGAACGTGTGTTTCCATGTTGCAAATGTTTTGTTCTTGACTCATGGCTCATGGCTATTAACACGACTATGAAGTTCCAACATTTCTTGGTGGTTTGGGTCCACTGAGAGTGCAGCACGACAGTCTCTTAGCGCACCTAAGACATCCCCTTTGTGTTCATGGAATGCTGCACGTAGATGTAAGAGGTGCAAATCAGCTTTGAATGCAATTGCTCTAGAGAGTTCAGCAATGGCTTCCTCTTCCTTATGGCTGTCCATCAAAACTGCAACCACATACACCATATACATATTGTCAAGTACTAACTGCAAGAACACCATATGACAACATGAGTAAAATTTGCTACTGACACTAGCACCCACAACAATTGACAATAACAATAGACATTCGAAATTTTAACATACTAACAAAGCTGTTTTCATTCTTTTGCATATATGAATATCCTTAGAATTGAGTATGCAGATGAGTAAGCAAGTAAAATATCAACCTGCTGCTCGATATCTATAAGGATACACCCGAAGTGGATCTAACCTAGTCACCATCTCCAAATCTGCCTTTGCAAGTTCACGATCACAGTACTCAGACCTCTTCTCATATGCTGATGCATTATATTTTGCCTTCTCAATAAGATTGGTCATTTCCTTATAAGCAGCAGCCTTATCACTTTTGAGAAAATGAACACGAGCAAGTCCCTGATGTGCTCGGGTGTGCCGGATTTTAAGGGCTTTGATATAGCAATCAGCAGCTAAGTCCAATTTCCCGCAGTCAACAAAAACACTTCCAAGATTGTTCAGGGCCTAGTAAATTAAATGGAAGAAAACTATAATCAAATTGTATCCAAAGTAGCCTACTTGTATGGATATGATGTGATGCCACAAATATAACTGACTATAATGGCTATCAAGTTTATCAGTCTTTACACATTGACATTAGCAAGTGTCTGCATGTTATCGCTTCAAATTTGGTATTATCTAGAGCTCAAACATCAGAACATCTAAAGGTCACATGCTCATGACTTATACAGAGTTACCAATAACTGCTAAATGAATTTCAAATGTAAGAGAAAATAATTTCTCTTTATAAATATTAAGAGCTATGAACCTGTGCATGGCCACTGGTTGTCGATTAGTGAAATATTTCCGAAAGTGGTACAGTAGAAGAAAAACCATACCTGACCTTTGCGCAGATTATCAGAAGGACACCTCAAGGCATCTTCCAGAAGTGAAATAACAGTGGAAGAACATGATGAATTTAGACTAGAATCAGCCAATGCATAGGCCTTGAGGAAGTAAGCCTCAAAAGACCTTTTAATACTAATAGACTCTATAGCTTTTTGGAGCCCTTCCTCATAATGACCCGTATCATACAAGATCCAACCCTCATATACAAGTCGTTCATGCTCACTTGATGCATGTTGCCAAGCCAACTGTAAACTCCGCATAGCTGCCTCAGGACAGTTTAGCCTAAATCAAAAAAATGTCAGATTTAAAGACTCCTTAGCATTCATAAGTTCCAGTCGGTATTAGAATACATGAAAGAGGATCCTGAAGCAGGAGAATCTGCATTTTCAAATACACTTCCACAAGGGAAACTTGGATCTCAAAGGAAATTTTTTATGTTGCGGGTTTTTCCTCCTTTGTGATTGTGTTAACTGACAGAGAGGTGTAGGGACTTTTACATGAACAAAGATTTGTACATGTATGTAACAAGAAAATTAAAAACCGCTATTATTTACCTATCCTTTTAGTTATAATACTTACTGTATGATTCAATATATATTTGTACATGAAACACCAATTACCACATCAGATTGCCTGTGGTTCAATATGGAATTAAGTAGAATTCAATAATTTTTTACAATCAATGAGAGTTATTAAACATTCATAACATACCTAAGGAGAAGCAATGACTGTCTGAAGTATAGAACACTGTTTGCCGAATCATATTCAAGCATCTGATAGATAACAGATAGAGACTTAATATCATCAACAGAAGACCAACTGTCATATAATCTTGCCCAACAATCTGCTGTTGTCCAGTGTTCAACATGCTCACGCACGAGAGTACAGAGTTGAGATGCAGCTACGCGCCCCTCAAACATTCTATAACATGGACGCAGAGTAAGAATTGCTTGTACATCACGAAGGGCAGCTTTGTAGTGCTCAAGAGCCAGATAGATAAAAAATCGTAGTTCCAAGCATTCTAATGAAAGTTTGAAGCCAAGAATCCGATTGATTTCAGCTAGTGCACCTTGAGCATTCTCTGTCCTCATTAAAGAGGCAGCCCTATACATGTAGGGATATACAAGAGTAGGGTCCAGTTCAGTTGCTTTCTCAAGGTCTTTCCACCTCAAATCATTGTCACAGTATAGTGATCTTTCTTGGTACATCCATCCAAGTGGAGTAACAGAAGAAATGGCTGAGCTGATCTTCTCATAAGATAAAAGCTTCTCACCCTTCATATAGTCCAGTCTAGCTAACCCTGCAACAGAATAAATATGACCTACTTTTACAGCCCCCTCAAAAAGGCAATGGGCTTCATCATATTCTTTCCTCAAGAGTCTTACACATCCCAATTGATGAAATGCCAGCATTCTCTGCTTGTCATTTTCAGCGAAATCAACTAACCGTTCCAGGAAATGAACTGTTGTATCAGACCTAGAATTAAGGCTCATAGAAACTTCACTTAAGAAACAGAAAAGTGCAAATAAACCTGACCCAACCATGACTGCCAATTGCTGCTGATTAGCATGAACAAATATCTCCACCACATTATTGTCACTCAAGCAGTTGGGAAGATCACGCAAAAGGACTTGTAAACAAGAAGCTGCAAGGACAGCTGAATTCTCATCAAGAGCATATTCCATGAGCTCCAAAGCATCTTCTTTGGAGGAAACTAAGGATGCAAGTCTTCTATCACAAGCATTCTTTAGTCTTTCACAACAATACTTGTTTGCAAAAACTAATATCTCCAACAGAAGATTTGGAGGGACCTCAAGTAAACTGCCTGTTATACTGAAATAACTTATTGCCCTCATACCTGAAGGAGAGATATTGTTTTCAGACAAATCTATAGTCTCAGAGAGTGATTCACTGAAATATCCCTTTAGCATTGCATGAAATGGTACTGAAAGTTCAGAAATCTTTTGTCTATCACAGATTATCTTCTCATTTCCAACTTTAAAAATAACATACTGTGAAGTGTGGTTCCCATTCATCAAAACTCTCTCCTGCGAACTTACATTGATATCAAAAGGAATATGAGATTCTACATCAATGGGCCCAAATTCCTTCTCACATTTACCACAAGCCGTGAGCAAGTCAGCAACTAGCTCTTCCCCTTGCTTCTCATACTTCAACCAAGCCCCAAATATGATCTTCTCATGAACAGTTTTCGCTTTCTGCCAAGCAGCCCGGAGGCTTCTCCGCATCAGTTTAACATCTCCAAGGCCCTTAAAAACCTGGTATTGTAACAAAAACAGATTTGACTGCTCCTGTGGAGGACATGACTCAAGTTCTTCATGGATTTGAGCTAAAACTTCCACATAATCAACAGGTTTAAAGAATGGGAGTATAGGTGGCTCTGGGACCTTGATTAGAGATTCTCTATAGCAGTTAACAGAAAACAACTTAATTCAGTGAATTGGCTAAAAAAGTTAAGCTTCAAATTAAAAAAGTTGAAAAGAGAAACTTACATTGATGCAGATGAGGACTGTGAAGACAATTTGGAAAGCTTCCCTCTTTCAACTTGGAGCCAGGACTGTGGATTTAGAGCATTTGGGCGTGCATTTTTACATGATTCAGCAGTGAAGAAAGTCCTCATGGGGCATAAGAGACGAAACAAGCCCCAGATCTCCACTATAGCACTATATTCTCCTTCTTCAAAATCAAACCTTTACAAACTGGGGCCAAAGGAAAGGAGTAGACCTACCAAAAGAGAAAAACGCAGCTTCTACCCTTTGGCCACATTCCACTACCCTCGACTCAAAAAATTCCAACCCCAGAAAGCAAAAATGCTTTTTTTTTTTCTCCCTTCCTTCCTTTGTTGTTCCCCTTTTAGAAGAAACGGAACAATCAATCTCAAACTAAAATCTTTCTAGTAAATTGATATAACTATTAAAAAAATGATTAATGGGCTTATTCCCATTGACAAAATCTACGTGAAGATTTTTTTATGCTTCCAAGAAAGGAAAAGCATTTTTTTTACTACTCTATTCACTTCAGTTCAGCATAAAATAATAAATATCCAGAAAAAGAGCAAATGGCTACGAAAGATGCCATAGAGAGAGAAAGAGAGAGAGAAACTTCACTTGTGGCTTCAATCTGCAGAACCGAATGAAGGATTTGGAGCACAGGATGAGAGGGGTATGCAGATCAAAATGAAGGAGAATCTAACTGAAAAAAATCGATTTTAAATAACTTTTACTTTTTCCTCTGTTTGGTGAAAGGAAAAGTAAATTTCTTTTCCTTTTACTTTCTTACTTTCCTTCCTTGATTCCTTCGGAGTTGGAGACCATGGAAATGCAGTGTCACTGTTGGTTGGAACTTGGAAGTTCAACTCACCAAAATCTTAAAAGAATAACGTTGGAGTTAGGACGAGGATTCAAAGTGAAAAAACAAAACTTGGAAATAAAAAATAAAAAAAAGAGAGTAATGAAACAATAATAGAATATAAAAAGGAAAATAAAGGGAGTGTGCTGTGCCAGGTATTATGCAGTCCTTTTCCAATGACAAAACGCTCAAATATTCCTCGTCTGAAATTGATTCCTTGTTGATTCTTTCTCTAAATTATTGTATTTTCAAATAGTTTGATTTGAAATATTATGTGTGTAAATGCTGAAATTTATTATAAAAAATTATAACTGAGTTCTTTAAATAATTTTTTATAATATAATATATTTACTTTTTTTGAATTTTTGAAATGATCAACTTGATGTCTTTTATATTTTTTAGAGGATTAATATAAAAATTGAGAAATATTATATTTACAAATTTTTTGTTTATAAATTTAACTATGTATTAAGAGTAGTACATAAATTAATTCATGTACTACCCTTAATATATAATTAAATTTGTAAGAATTTATAAATAAAAAATTTATAAATATAAGAATTTACTTGTTTTTATTTGGCTCTTTTGATTTTAGTATCTAAAATTTTAAGTATTTGATAGTGATCCTCAGAATTTCTATTGTCCTATTAAACTGGTCATTCTCATACCTTGTTGTGTTGCGTAAGGGGAAAATATCTTTGACGATCCATAAGCACGTTTTTTCATTTTTGAGCAAGAAATATATACTCCTACGCTAGACTATAGAAAATGAAGTCGTGTGAGAGAATATGTTTACATGGACTCCATGTTGCCATGTAGATCATAAAAATCATAGGAAACCTCTTTAGCGTTTGAGACAACTACATGTGTGACATGCTGTTTCATGTGGTGCTTTTTCTACATGAAATTATCAATAAAAAATTGAGTAGGAGACAATAATATCTCATTTTTCCATATATGGGTTTAATATTTCAAGTCAATTCGAAGATAAGTTTATTTTTTGTTACTTCAAAATAATGTGATGGCTAGAAAATAAATTATAATAATAATAATTAATATAGTCTTATAAAAGTATAAAAATATATTCTCTCTAACCTTAAAATCATATCATTTTGAGGTTATAAGAGATAGCTTATATCGGGTGACTTAAAAATGTTAAACCATTTTTATGTAATTAATTATCTTGTATTTTGTCTATCTTTTATGTGCTTTTGTTAAAAAAAAATTGTTTTTGTTGAGTCAGATACTTGGAAATGGTTATATTGCTTAACTATTTAATCTTTCTATCATTTTTTCTTTTTTTATCTCCATTAAATTATATTTAAATCAACAGCTAAAAGAGAAACAAGAAGTTTAATTAATTAAAAAAATTAAGGAAGAGAGAAGCAAAATAAAAAAATTATTATATATTTTGAAACCGTTGATTTAAATTTAATTTAACGGTAATAAAAAATAATAAAGTTAATTAAATAGATAGATAATATAACCGTTCCGTTTTTATATGAAAAAATTATTTTCTCCACAATACCAATCCACCAAATGAGATGATTTAAATGTAGCATATATGTAATACTTCCGAAATAGGCACTTCAGTATTCAGTGGATTATTTAAAGGGAAAATATTTGTTTATGTAGTTGGAGAGTTGTTTTCTTCAATTAGTTAATCTTTCATGCAATATTTTTTTAATAAATGTGGATCCCAAATAAGATGTGTCTACAACATGAGAAAATTTTCTCCTATAACATTGAGAAAATCGAAACCCTTATTTAAATATCATTTGAAAATATTCAACATTTCCATTTTTTCAATCAAAATAATCAATATTTCTTACTTCAACATAAATGTTCAAACATTCATTAACTTTTTTTTTATAAATTATATATATCTTCCATAGGAGGACCCCAATTCAAATTGAAAATTAAGCTGATAAAATGGGTCGGCTCACCCCAACTCGCAATCAACCCACTAAAAGCGGGTTGGCTGCCCCGCCCCGCCTCTTTAATATTGGTTGAAAATCTCAACCAGTCCAATTTTATGGTGGATTGGCAGGTCAACCTGTCTAAAAAATAAAAAAAATATTAAAAATAAAAAATAAAAAATAAGCTATAATTATTAATATTATAACATTACTTATTTTCTATTACACTCCTCTTAGTTTTCTTTCAATCTTAAGCCTAATTGTACGCTACTATTCAGTCAGACATTCTTTACAAATTTATTTTTGTCTCCATATATAGATTACCTTTGTCATGAATAAAGTTTTTCTTCTTTATTTTTTCTAGAGAATACTGAGATAAAACAAAAATTGGATATCACAAAACCTTAAAAACAAATAAGAAATTACTTAATACTAAAAAAATGACTTGACAAACCAATCCGCAACCAACCCATTTTGACCCACAACCCAATGAGGCAGGTTGAGGCGGGTTGGTGGGTTGAAATGTGTAATCCAACGCATTCCATTTTAGCAATTTACTCATCAGATTAACCCATATTGTCACATATATCAAAAATATTTAGGTTACGGTGGAGCTAGTTCACGAGAATTAAAACCAAAGATCTTGTTTGAACAAAATCAAATATATACCATCTGAAGTAACATTCATTTTGGTCATTAATTAAGCGGCTATAATCTATTCTTAAATATAAAGCCAATTAATACTATTTTGATTTTTTTATCCACTACGTAAGACACTCTACAAAGGGAAGTTGGGAAATATGAGGAAGTAAACAAAAACACGCCAATTGTTGATTGCTGCATCTAAAGGGTTATTTGCTTTTAGAGAGAGAAAGAATTATGAAAGACACAAATTCAAAAAACTAAAAGTTAGAGAAATAAAGAAAAAATGATGTATTTTGTAATATGAGGTGCCAAGTAAATTATTTTGCTAGAACAATTAGAAAAGAGGGTATGTCAAGTAAACTTAAGTATAAAAATCCTAACAACTAAAGACTTGGGAAAAACTACTCTTATACTTATTACATGTGATAACTTTCTCTCATACACATCCTTCGATAACTGTGTCATCTTTTTTTTTTTTTTTTTTCAGATGTTGGAGTCTATAAATTTATCTCTATAACATAAGATAACTTATTTCCTTTAACATGAGATTAATCAAACCTTATCTAAAAATTGGCGTAAGTAGAAATGAAGAGACATCACGTGATTAAATGTTTATAAATACATGAGGTACTCCAAGATAACCCCATTTGTAAATATGATTCCTTTAACAAGACCTTTTCGTGGTCACTTTTTCTTAATTTATACAATTAAAATGATGGTGCATTATCCAAAAAAAAGTGTTGGTGCATTAATGATGAATAAATGGTAATATTTGAATCAATTAGTGATGAGAGTTGCAAGAATAATTTAACTAATAGAGGATCACAAAGTTAATATATGTGGAAAAAACGAACAAAACTTTGGTATATATGGGTATTTCCTTTTTACACATTTGGAAAAAAAATTCGTCAGATTGAAAAAATTTCAATGCTCCCCTACTATCAAAGTTTTGTTCATGAAAAACGTTAATACACCACCAAATACATAAATCAATTAGCATGAGATTATCTCAGTTTAATTAATAGTTTCGAATTTGAATCCCAGTTATGCAATTATGTTGAAAATTAAATAGGAAGAATTTTATCACATTTAAAGTCGTGAATAATTAAACCGAATTAATTGATTAAGTGATGAATCAATGTAAAAATAAATAAATAAAAGTTAGTCCTCTTATAAAACACCACGTAAAATAGTGTATGCCATACACGTGCCTAAATTGATATTTTAATTTTTTAATATATTATTTTGGTAATTAGTTCTTTTTAAAACCATGATGTTATTTTAGCTTATTAAACTTTATGATTTTGCTTCTCTGTACCGGATTCCCAAAAGTTTCTTTACATTTGAGATTTGTTCATTGAAGTTTGAAAATTTCCAACATTGGTGGTGTGTTACTGTGTTCAATGAGGGAATCGATAACGGTGATGGTGGGTTGGACACGGCGTTAGTGGACCCCGATGAGAGATATCTAGATAAAGTAAAAATGAGCAGGCTTTCTGTTGCCCCATTGTTAGAAAAAAAGAAGACCAAACTATTTGGTCACAAATTTTCCTTTAAATTGTTGAAGATGAAAAGACACCGAGACATCAGCCTTTGAACTCTCCTACTTGCAAGTGAATATATGGTTTTATAAGAGTTACGTGGTAAGAAAAGTGATTGTGTTATGTTATAGAGATTCGTTTTGTGTGCCGGAAATATTTTTTTTTACTGCGAGCCCCACAAAATGTTTTGTGTGTAGGAAATTTTTTATGGTTATGTTAAATGATAGATGATAAACCCGTGAATATACCAGTCATCAACTATAGGAAGCAATTTTTCTCAATTACTAACTCTTTACTTTATGGGTTTTATAAGAGTTATGTTATAGGAAAAGTGATTGTGTTATATTATAGAGATTCGTTTTGCGTGCCGAAGTTTTTTTTTTTGCTGCAGGCCCCACAAAATGTTGTGTGCGTAGGAAAATTTGTGTGGTCATGTTAAATGATAGATGATAAACCCTTGCTTTATTTGTGTTTTGTTTACAATCTCTTTTATCAACGATAACGTGGCGCAATTTTATATTTTTGAATGTATCGGTCAATTTATCGATTAGTTAAGTTCCAGCAAGAAAACAAATTAATTTATTACAATGTTAATAAAAAGTTACAAATTTATTGCTCTTTTGAAAATAGTTACGCATATGTTGTGTTGGATCAAGTCGGACCTTCAAGTCGATTGTGGAAGCGAAACAGTAAAATGCAAGAGGAGAGAGATGGAGAAAATACAATCAATTTGTTTAACGTGGGAAAATCTTCTCCAATGTGAAGAAGTAAAAACTCACGATACACTAGTCCAGAATCACACTTCCATTATAAGAATAATGGGTTACAAGAGTCAAACACCCCTAGTCTTTCACTATTGGTACAATCAAATTTCATCTATGATGGTGGTTATATCAAACTTTCCTAAAGAGATCTCACTCAAACTTCTCTCTAGAGATATTCATATTCTTTTTCTCACATCTCTAAACCTCACACACCACAAGCTTATGTAGGTGAGGAAGATGATTTTAGACATTAAACCACTCAAAAGATGTGTCCCTTGAGCCTTGCACCTTCATTTATGGAGAGACATTGAACCACTCTAAGGTTATGACCCTTCAGCCTTGCACCAAAATGGAGAGTTCCAACCTCTTGGGACTTGAGCCAAGCATTGAAGATAGAACGACTCCGAACAAATCTCCTCCTTTCGACTTCAATGCGTCGGGATCAATGCCATTCCACACCTTTACAGCGATCGTCGAATTTTCTTGCTGGTACTGGTTTCGTCATCATATCGGACCAATTCAGGTCGATGCGCACTTTGCCAAGTGCGAGTTGTCCATCCTCCACCACATCCCTGATCCAGTGATACCTCATGTCAATGTGCTTAGTGCGGGAGTGATAGGTTGAGTTCTTCGCAAGATAAATTGCGCTTTGGTTGTCACACTTCAGCTCGTACTTGTCTTGATCATGGCCTAGTTCAGAGAGAAACTTCTTCATCCATAAAATTTCTTTGCAAGACTCAGCCGCAGCTATGTATTCGGCCTCGGTTGTCGAAAGTGCCACACACTTCTGCAATTTTGATTGCCGGGAGATAGCTCCTCCAGCAAATGTCATTAAATATCCAGTCGTTGACTTCCTCGAGTCAGAATCTCCCCTTAAATCAGCATCTGAGTAGCCTTGTGACTCAGCTCTACTTTCTCCAAATCGGAGGCATAAGTTGGTCGTATCTCGAAGGTACTTGAAGATCCACTTCACTGCTTCCCAGTGCTCTTTGCCGGGATTCGATAGATATTGGCTCACCATTCCAACAGTATATGCCAAGTCGGGTCTAGTGCAAACTATTGCATACGTCAAGCTTCCGGCAGCAGATTGTTATAGAATCTTCAACATCTCATCTTTATCTTCATCAGATCTTGGACATTGCTTCTTGTTCATCTTTATGTGTCAGGATAAGGAGGTGCTAACTGTTTTGGCTTTGTCTATGCTGAATTTCTTCAAAATCTTCTCAATGTATTTTTTTTGACTCAGCCACAATAACTTATTTTGTCTATCTCAGATAATCTTGATTCTGAGAATCTGCTTTGCAAGGTCGAGGTCCTTCATTACGAAGGAGTGAGCTATGGCCAAAATATGAAAGTAGTGTAAATTTGAAAAATTCTAACGAAAATCAATTAAACCCAATTAAAATCTAGAATTCTAATTTGACCCAAAAGACCTTTATTTAACTTAAATAAATCCTAAAATTATTAACCAAAAGTAATAAATAAGTGTAACAAAATATGTGTTATCACCTTCCAATTTTCACCAAACACTAGTTTTATTACCCTAACCCGTCACGGGCAACCCTTATCATGCGCGCAACATTTCATGCTTAATTTTGTATTCGTGCTCTCAATTACAATTGCATCTTTGTGTTCCCTCATGAGGTTGATCTTTAGTGCCATTTGAACTTCTTTTTTGGTTGCAAATTTTTGGTTCACAAATAACTTGTCACCCAATTGCCACGGATCCTGTATTGATCCCGATCCTGAAACCGAACCATCAATACATGATTCTTGTTCGCTCCAATAACTCCAATCAATACGTGTGTAATGTGGAATTCTTTCGCAAAAAATAATAACAGCATCATCACCTACATATATGAATTAAAACTTGTAAATACATTATTTAAACACCCTAAATCACATACGAGTTATTTACTAAAATACCTTCATGATGTTCTGCTAATTGTACGGAGCCCATGTCATTAAGTTGCGGAATTTGAGACTCTACCGGATCATGGTATACTGGATTTAAGGCGCGGGCCTATCACAATCGTCATCTCATTCTGAAGCACAAGCATCCTCGGCCAGAAGACGTTCTTCCATTGTGATATTTTCATCATCATCATCGTCGTGGTCTTTATGCATATCCCAAGTAGGATCATTTTCATTTCCCTCATAAATGTTAACAACTGGAAAAACATGAGCAGCGGATGTTAATGCATGACAGAGAATTTAAAGAAACTGTCTTCATCGATAAAACAACATCCTCTACTGCGACAATGTCCACATACAACTCCAAAAAATATTTCCTTGACTAGTTGAAAAATTCTTCCCTTATCATCTTGACGTCTTCATCATCCGCGACTTGCAAACTAATGTATTGTTCAGATTGCCATAACCTTACGGTGATCTGAGTGATCGATTGGTTACCTTGCAGAGTTAACTTTTGACTAATTCATTATTTGTTGAGTTGCATTTGATATGTGTTGGCCTTTTTTCACCTTCAAAATTTACACATCGTCGACCTTCCACCTTCCTACCATTGTAATATACCATAACACGAACAAAATTAGAAGGTGAACTTATTTTAAAATGGAATAAAATAAAAGACTATGAATATGCAAATAATTTGGTATGTAAAAATAATAATTGATGGTGAAGAAGAGTTGTGTAGAGTGATAAGGGTTTAAATAGATATGTTTTGCACCATTCACACCCCAGGTAGGCATCATTATTCCATGTGTCACGTTCAAATTGGGCATCACAGGTCACGCCTCATTTAGGTGTGACTCACGTGGAGGTGACGCCTACATGGGGCGTGACCTATGACGCTCAATTTGGGCGTGACACTATGCAATACATGCATAAATAATTTCAAAACAGCAACAAATTCATAATCTTTTATTTAAATTGCAATAAATTAATTTTTTTGCCAAGTTCCAGCATTATCAAATTTATTATCTTGGAAGTGCGGCCCAACAAAAGAGGGTTAATTTTTTAAAATAAAGTAAAAGATGATAATATATATATATATATATATGTGTGTGTGTGTGTGGGTGGGGTAGGTTATTCTACCCACTCCTAATTTACCTACCTTTGCCTACCCCTCTCAATATCGTTGGATTACGATCTCATCTAACGGTTCAGATTGAAAAGATAAATAAAACTATATAACTCTTTTCTCTCTCTAACTCCACCCTTATTCTCTCCTCCCCTGCGATGAAGAAGACCTACTTAAACCAAGATTAGGTGATTTTTACTTCAAAATTGAAATCGCCTAATCGTGATTTTAACTTTCTCTCCTCCCATTTCTCTCTCTTCAATGGCGCTTCAACATCAAATATTTATGATAGGGGTATGTATCATTGCCAAATTATGTGAAATTTATATAGTATCATTACAGTTAATGTTGTATGTTAATGGATCCCCAAAGGCGAACACTGATATGCATTGAAGTTAGTATAGTTGAATCTGTGAAGTATGTTAGTATGTGACATGTATGACTCAAAGCATTAATGTTTAAATTTTATTCCTTGCAAATGACAAACTGAAAGTCAGCTCTTCCACAAACTGAAAGTGCCATCGAAATGATGAAACTTATGGAAGAACACTCCCAAATCGCTGATAAGTCTCTTGTTGGGACACTTATGAGTACAGTGACCATCATGAAGTTTGATGGTTCGCGTACTATGCATGAGCATGTTATTGAAATGACAAGCATTGCGGCAAAATTAAAATCATTGGAAATGGCTGTGGATGAGAACTTCCTGGTGCAGTTCGTATTGAACTCATTACCGTCTGAGTATGGTCCTTTCCAAATGAACTATAATACCACGAAAGACAAATGGAATGTGCATGAATTGCACAGTATGTTAGTTAAGGAGGAAACCAGTATTAAGAATCAGGGAGCTCATTCTGTCAATTATGTAATGCATACGAAGCTGAAAAGTATAAAGGTAAGAAGCATGAGAAGAAAGGAGGAAGAGGAGGATTCCTTAAAGTGAATGAGGCATCTTCTTCTAAAATCCATAAGGCCAAATGAAAAGTTTGTCTTTATGGGCAATAGAGTGAAAGTTCTGGTGGAAGCTGTTGGGACGTATCGTTTAATTCTCAACAGTGGATATCATTTGGACTTATGTGAAACTTTGTATGTCCTTAGTATATCTAGAAATTTAGTTTCAATTTTCAAACTTGATGTTTCTGGATACTCTTTTAAATTTGGTAGTGGTAGTTTCAGTTTGTACAAGCATAATCATTTGATTGGTAATGGTACTTTATGTGATGGATTATATAAATTATGTCTTGATAGTCTTTATGCTGAAACACTTATGACTCTGCATCATAATGTTGGTACTAAACGTACCTTAATTAATGAGTGTTCCGCTTACTTATGGCACAAACGTTTGGGACATATTTCCAAAGAAAGGACGAAAAGATTAGTAAATAATGAAATCCTTCCGGATTTAGACTTTACTGATTTAAATGTTTGTGTGGATTGTATTAAAGAAAAACAAACAAAACACACAAAGAAAGGAGCCACAAGGAGTACTCAGCTTCTTGAAATTATACACACTGATGTATGTGGTCCGTTTGATGTTAAGGCCTTCAATAAAGAAAAATATTTTATCACTTTCATTGATGATTATTCACGTTATGGTTATGTCTATTTGCTGCATGATAAGTCTCAAGCTGCAAATGCTTTGGAGATTTATATTAATGAAGTTGAAAGGCAATTAGACAGAAAGGTGAAGATTGTCAGGTCTGATAGGGGTGGTGAATATTATGGAAGGTATGATGAAAGTGGACAACATCCGGGCCCGTTTGCTAAATTTCTAGAAAAGCGTGGTATTTGTGCTCAATACACAATGCCCGGTACACCGCAACAGAATGGTGTATCAGAAAGGTATATTAGGACCTTACTGGATATGGTTACAACGTAAACTCACCGGAGTATGTATCAGAAAGGTATATTAGGACCTTACTGGATATGGTTAGGAGTATGTGAAAATCTCAAGTCTGCAAAGTAATTCTTCTTTACCTGTTTCATTGTGGACTTATGCTCTAAAACATGCCATGTACGTATTGAATAGGGTTCCTAGTAAGTCAGGGCTAGGGTAATAAGCTGAAGGAATTCGTCAAATCTCTGTGAGAGATTAGGTTATCTGTAAACCGAAGAAATCGGAATGACATTTACAGGGACTCGGGAATCTATGCATAGTAAAAGAGATCATGAGATGATATGCCTTTAGAGTCAGTAAATTGAAGATTCCCTATTTCGAATAAAGCTTACCCTAAACCGCAGGGGTTGATACATTTCCTTACCCTAGGTTATTGGGAAGATAACCGAGAAGAAGGGAAATACATACGGTAACCAAATATGTGCAATAGGATGATCAAGTCATTAATCTAACTAGTTCTGGGGCAACAAAGCAATGCTAGTGCTCTGTGTTGTCATTAATTGGGTTGTGGGCTTGTTGGGCCCAAGCCCAGTTATGTCAGAAGCTAAGTTGGACCTAATGGGTCACACACTAACACCTTGTAGTCATGATGGACTAGCTTTAAAGGTATTGGGCCTAATAATGGTTGTTAGCCCAAGAAGCTATTTGGAAGCCCACCTAAATGGGTGGATGGTGCATGGAGCTTAGTAATGGGCTTGGATAGTCCAATCCATTACTAATTAATTTAATTAGTTAAATTAATAAATCAAACATTTGAATTTCGAATTTTGAATTTGAAATTTGAATTTGGAATTTAAATTTTAAAATTCGAATTTTGAATTGGAAATTTGAAATTTAAAATTGGAATTTTGAAATTCGAATTTTGAATTTGAAATTTGAGATTTTGAATTTGAATGTTTCAACATTTGAATTCAAGTGTTTGAATTCGTATTTGAATTGGCTTTGAAAAGTTGTTTCATAACAAAAGGATAAGATAAGATCTTATTGGAACAAATTCCTTAGATCAAGAAGAATCTTTGGAGCATAATCTTGGGCTGTTTGGGGCGCATAATTAAGTGATAAGAATGTCATCTTGTCACTTAAAATAAAGCTCCAATCAGATTTGGTGGTTGAGAGAATCAGTGGGTGAGTTGATTCAAATTTTGAATGCAACTACTCAATATATTTGGACCCCTTTTTAGGGCTGAATTATGCGCATGAAAAGTATACTATATGATAGTTTATGAATTTAAGTTTAAATTGTTTTGAACTTAATTTCATGAGGATAAGATTGGAGGTTGTTGGCAAGATTTGTTTTGCAACAACTCCACCTTATCCTCCCCTGATTCTGTTAGCATATGGGTGTCCTAGAGACAATCTTTTGATTAAATAAAGGACACTAGATGTAGAACTTTGTTTGTCGCAAATAAATGAAAGCACTATTTATTCAGTTTCATATTGTGTCTCGATATTACTGTTAATATTATATGAACGAACTGGATAAACCCCTTGGAATAGAACAGGTATCTCTTGAGTATCTGTGATGAGATCACGATCATGAGGATTCAAAGATATTGCATGTCTATTCCTAATTATATGTTCCTAGTCTAGAGACACTGAGTTTGGGGATCAGTGATCTCGAGTAAAGACTAGTACGACTTATCTACTTGTATATGGATACAAGGTAAAGACCTCATGAGCTGCAGATATGGAGATATCTTAGCTAAAGTCGTGGGTGGACCTATAAGAGTATAGCTCGCACTGAACAGACCCAAAAAGAGACTCTATGAGGAAATCTCACAGATAGTGTCATTAGAGTAATCTTTTTATGTTTGGATATGTCTTTCCTTAGACCAGAAGTTATTACCTAGACTGTGTTCTTGAAGGCATGTTTTGATTGTATGCCTCGTCTGCCTGAAACATGGAGACTCATAGGTATACTGTTGGGCGTGTCCTTAAAGGGCACAGGGCTAGGGTAATAAGCTGAAGGAATTCGTCAAATCTCTGTGAGAGATTAGGTTATCTGTAAACCGGAGAAATCGGGATGACATTTATAGGGACTCGGGAATCTATGCATAGTAAAAGAGATCATGAGATGATCTGCCTTTAGAGTCAGTAAATTGAAGATTCCCTATTTCGAATAAAGCTTACCCTAAACCGCAGGGGTTGATACATTTCCTTACCCTAGGTTAATGGGAAGATAACCGAGACGAAGGGAAATACATACGGTAACCAAATATGTGCAATAGGATGATCAAGTCATTAATCTGACTAGTTCTGGGGCAACAAAGCATTGCTAGTGCTCTGTGTTGTCATTAATTGGGTTGTGGGCTTGTTGGGCCCAAGCCCAGTTATGTCAGAAGCTAAGTTGGACCTAATGGGTCACACACTAACACCTTGTAGTCATGATGGACTAGCTTTAAAGGTATTGGGCCTAATAATGGTTGTTAGCCCAAGAAGCTGTTTGGAAGCCCACCTAAATGGGTGGGTGGTGCATGGAGCTTAGTAATGGGCTTGGATAGTCCAAGCCATTACTAATTAATTTAATTAGTTAAATTAATAATCAAATATTTGAATTTCAAATTTTGAATTTGAAATTTGAATTTTAAAATTTGAATTTGGAATTTGAATTTTGAAATTTGAATTTTGAAATTTGAAATTTGAATTTGGAATTTGCATTTTCGAAATTCGAATTTTGAATTTTAAATTTTGAATTTTGAATTTTGAATTTGAATGTTTGAACATTTGAATTCAAGTGTTTGAATTCGAATTTGAATTGGCTTTGAAAAGTTGTTTCATAACAAAAGGATAAGACAGGATCTTATTGGAGCATATTCCTTGGATCAAGAAGCATCTTTGCAGCACATCCTTGGGCTGTTTGGTGCGCAAGTTTAAGTGATAAGGATGTCATCTTATCACTTAAAACAAAGCTCCATTCAGATTTGGTGGTTGAGGGAATCAGTGGGTGAGTTGATTCAAATTTTGAATGCAACTACTCAATATATTTGGACCCCTTCTAGGGCTGAATTATGCGCATGAAAAGTGTATACTATATGATAGTTTATGAATTTAAGTTTAAATTATTTTGAACTTAATTTCATGTGGATAAGATTGGAGGTTGTTGGCAAAATTGGTTTTGCAACAGCTCCACCTTATCCTCCCCTGTTCCATGCGCAAATTTCAAATGTTTTTGAAAGTTTGTTTTCATTTTGAATGAATTAAATTCCCTCTTCCTCTCATCAAGGTGTGCGTATATATACAGCCTCCTCACCTTAGGGTTTTGTAAAAAGAAAACCTAGCCAACTCTCCTCCATCTATGCACCATTCTGTAGGGTAGTTCACTACACCTTTCCAAACAGAATACCTAGCCTCCACCTTCACCACTTGTGCGCATAGCAAGCCTCACTGTGGTGTTCATCTGGTGGCTTTCAAGAAAGGGTTCTTGCATCATTGACGAACGGTGGTGTGGATCACCATTAGAGGGTTTGAACCCTTCAAGCCTGACATCCGATCTCCCTGACTGGTCAGGCCAAAAACAAGGTAACATCATGTTGTCTTAAAGCATGAACCTATGTGTGCATGTATGTTCAGCAGTAAAATTTTTGTTTTACACCTTACATGCATCGGCCTTCAAAGGCCAGTTTAACTTTCAGATTCATGCGCAACTTTCAAGTTATTTGAAAGGATTGTTTTCATTTTGAATGATCATCCTTCTCTCTTCCCTCCAAGGTGTGCGCACAACATAGTGAGTTCCTCTCCTTAGGGTTTTGAGAAAACCTAGCCTACACTCCTTCATCTCATGCACCATTCTGTAGGGTAGTTCACTACACCTTTCCAAACAGAATACCTAGCCTCCACCTTCACCACTTGTGCGCATAGCAAGCCTCACTGTGGTGTTCATCTGGTGGCTTTCAAGAAGGAGTTCTTGCATCATTGACGAACGGTGGTGTGGATCACCATTAGAGGGTTTGAACCCTTCAAGCCTGACATCTGATCTCCCTGACTGATCAGGCCAAAAACAAGGTAACATCATGCTGTCTTAAAGCATGAACCCATGTGTGCATGTATGTTTCCGCAGTAAAAATTTTGTTTTTACACCTGACATCATAATGTACATTTCCTATTAAAGTATCATGTTAGGAAGAAGAGTCAATATAGTAGTACATGGAAAGGACTATGCCGACTTGATAGCATGCAACCGCCATGACTCATGTTGATTTTATTTCTAATAATGAATTATGATGACGTCAATGTATGAAATCTTTAGCCTAGTAAATGCGCATTATAGTGAATGTTAATTAAATCATAAAGGGACACCTTATGACATGAGCCAAGTGGGAGAATGTAAAACTATTTGTGTCTCATGTGTAATGTGTGTCAATTGGTTTAATTAATAATAAAAGAGGCTTTATGGTAATTGACGTTTCGCATCAATAGTAATTGACGTTTTGACGTTTTGCATTATGGTAACGTTTCACATTAAAGATAATTGACGTTTTGCATTATGGTAACGTTTTGCATTATGGTAACGTTTTGCATTAATGGTAACGTTTTGCATTATGATGTCAATCATTACGGTGGATATCAATTAAAATTAAAATGATTAGATTGATATTAATTAATTGTGATTGGTATTAATTAGGATTATTAGTATTTATTATTTTTTCAATTTTAGTATTAAATCGATGGGTTCCTTTTTCTACGAGATAACTTATATACATTGAGTCCAAAACGATATCGTTTTGAGGCGGAAATCAAGATATTTTTGTGATTATAATTTATTTCAGGGTTATAATAATTTTACTATTATAATTTTTTAATTTTTCAACTCAAAACGACATCATTTTGAGAGCGAATGTAAATAACTTATCTACATTCACTTTAGAAAAATGATAATTAATAACTAATTAATGAGTTTGATTTGAAAAATGATAGCCGTTGATTGACGGAAATCAACAGTTAAGATGTGGTTGTAATATTGGTAGTAACATTATTTGGTTATCAAAAATCCTATCCTTAATATTATTTAATAATAACATTTATTGTATTTATCATTTTATTTTAAATCCTTGTTACAAAAGACCGATTGCTTGAATGAAACGAGAACAAGAAGGAAAAAATCATTTCCTCCAAACAATTTAAGCCAACTGATTTTTTATAACAAGAATTTGAAATAAAACTATAATCACAATCAAATGTTACTCCTAAATTATATCCATCACAAATAATTGATATCCATATAATCATCAAATAATTAAAATAATATAATTTGAATTCTATTAATTTTTGCTCTAACAACCCACTTAATTATGAAACTTTTTGGATTGAGATTAAAAAATATCCTCGTATAATGAGCTTAGAAATAAAAGACCAAATGCAAGACTTTGAGGAACTCTAGTCGTGGTTATCCCTAGAGTCTACATTTTTTAAGCCTGATGGCTTAATCTTCGATGCTAAGCTAGCTGCGAACAATACGTCGAGTGGTGTTTTGTCCGCCAAATTATTCAATTTCTTATTTTGACAACAACCATGTGCGAAAATTATTGTTTATAAATCATTAACTGTTCATAACTCTTTTAAAATTCTCACTTCATCTTATTTTATTATATTTTGCCGTAATTTAAAAAGAAATATTGGGTGGACCAAAAGAAAGAAATGGAACCCACATAAGGTATATTCTCATCTCACACATTCTGGCAACTGCTAATGCCAGTGTTATAAAACCCGGACCGACCCGGCCGGGTCGACCCAGGAACCGGTAAACCGGTCATATAACCGGTCTGGTTCAAGCAACGGACCGGTTATGCATCAGAACCGGTGCGACCCGGTCGGTTTTCATGAAAATCGGTGACCCGGTCGGTTAACCGGTGACCCGGCCCGGTCCCAAAAAAAAATTAATTTTTTTTTTCAAAAAAAAAATCATAATGAATATATTTGAATATTTTTTTGCTTATTAACTTACATAAGCTATGTACCTACAACACTAATATTATCTCAATTATGCACTATTCAGAAAATTTTGATTTGATTTATAGTTAGAGATATCACTTTCTTAACCTAAAGTCCCGTATCACGATCATTATATTTTTGTTTGATCTTTTATTGGATAATAATATGTCATTTATTATTTTTTATATTAAAATATTTGAAAGTTTTATCTTTTTTTTTTAGATATTTAAGTATGTTTATAATTTTTTAATATAAATTATAAAATTGCATATAATTTCCGGGTCATGCGGTTGAACCAGTGACCCAATGACCCAGTACCTCGACCGGGTCAATGACCGGGCCGGTTTTAATAACATTGGCTAATGCTTTCTAATTTGAATTCAAATTCAAATTCTTTAAAACAACCCGTCAGCGCTTTGGTGTGATGTATAAGATTATGTTACAATATTTTTAATTATTTGATACGATTATCATATAATATAAATTTATACAACAGAAACTCATAATATATCAAAATAATATATAACTTAATCCGGCCTAAAAGGATGAGATTAAGCCTGATAAAAAATTGATGTATTAATATTACTTATAAATTCAATTCTCAAAAATTAATATATCATTTGAATATTAATATATTAAAATAATTTTTTAATATATTAATTTTTAAAATATTGGAGGATATTATCTTATACAATACTATACCAAAAGTTAAATAGTATTAAAATTTAATCAAATTTTATACAATCAGATCTTATACTATCAGATATTAGGGGAAGGTTATACTTACAACCTTTTTTTTATAACCTCTTACAATCATATCTTATTACCGTTAAGAGCCAGACCAGGCCACTAATGGGCCGGGCTGTAGGCCCCTGTGGGCCGGCCCGACCCAATTTCACCCCTAGTTGTAAGAGGTTGTAAAAAAAAGGTTGTAACTATAACCTTCTCCTAGGGGTGGTAAACGAGCCAGGGGCCTTTGGCTCGCCTCGTAAAGGCCTGAGCTCGTTTAATAAAAGCTCATGTTGGAACCAGGCTTGGACTTGTATAAAAGCTCGTTTAATAAAAAGGCCTCAGGCTCTAATTCAGAAGCTCGGCCTTAGAGCCTCCCAGGCTAGCCTAGTATATAAATATTTATTTATATTTTTTATACTACTTGTAATAACTCTCTCTCTCATCAATTTATTTCACCCCATTTTATTGGTCTAACAGACTTTTTGAATGATTTTGTTCTATATTATGCTATTTAGATATATATTGAATTTATGTATATTTATGGAATTACTAGTGTTGTTCTATATTATCCTTCATCCTCCTTCACACAAACAAACTCACAAAAACTCATTCGTTCCACTGTGCACTGCTTGTTTGTGTCAATTTATTTTTTATTTTATTTATATTGACACTTTTTTTTATAATGGGCTAAGATAATATAACCTGTTATCTACCTTCTCTCACTTTAATTTTTATTTATTTATTGTAGACTTTGTAAATTATTGCTGCAAATTGGAAGCTAAGGCTTCTATCTGGAAATTGATTTTTTGTGAATTCTGTTCTTTTATTTTTATTCTTTAACATGCTAACATGCTAAGACAGGCTTCACACAGGCTTTTATTTTTTGTAAATAAACCAGGCCACAGGCCAATATTATATTCGTGACAGGTAATAGGCTAAGGCCAGTCGGACACATTTAAATACAGGCTTGGCCCGTTAAGATCAAAGCTCGGCTCGGCTCGGCCCATTAACACCCCTACCTTCTCCTATAAAAGATATTGCTAGTGGTGAAGAAAACAGTAACAGTGTCAGTTAGAGTTGAGAGAGAGAGCGCGAAATCACTTTCCCTCTCATTTTATCTCTCTAAGAGGTTTGAACGCCTTTTCAATCTACCCTCTTCTTCTCATCCATCTCAAAACCCTAACCCCAAATTCACCTCTCTATTTTTTTCTCTCGTTCATTTAAAGCTTTTCGAATATAAATTTAGTCCCAAAAACCCTTAATTGTCTCCCAAAAAACCAAAACAAAAAACAAAAATAACTCATAACATGTTCTCTAAATTTATTTCTAAAAATAAAAAAATAGTTACAGCTTTTAAAACTATTTTTACAAAAGAGAGCTTATTTTTTAGTCTAAAAACTAAAAAAGCATTTTTAAAAAAAGCAATCAAACGAAGCCTTAACTTCCCATTGTCAAAATTGATGTGCTCATCAATCTTTGCACCTTCGGAAGACAGACAATTAGACGCTCCTTTGAGACCAAACCCGCTCTCTAAAACCCTAAACGCCTCTCGACTGGTCCCTTCGTTCCCTAATCTAAATCGCTCTGGGATTTTCGATGCGGAAGCTCAACAGGAGGACCCTGGCAATTCTTCCCCCTTCCGGCGACTCAACGACAATTCGCTTTCGACATTGCCGTCGGTGTTGCCTTCCAACGAGAGTCGTTCTTGGCACTCGTCTCGGGTTTCTGCTGTGGCTCCAGATGTGTGGGATTCGGAGCGTGCTTCCGATGATAACTGGCTGTTTTCTGATGATAACGGGGCACATTCTTCTGCCTCCACGGTTGTACCTTCTGGGGTGGTACGTGTTTTTTTGTTCTTGTTGTTATTTTGTTTGTCTCAGGGATTTTGTTTGTTTTGATAATTGATTTGTTTAACAGGGAGCTGGGCTTTCAAATCTTGGCAATACTTGCTTTCTTAATGCTATCTTGCAATGCCTTACGCACACGGTGCCTCTAGTCCTGGGTCTTCGTTCACGCAATCATTCAACCCCTTGTGCTGGTGTGTTATCCTTATTTGAATTTGAATAAATTATTATTTTATGTGTTTAGATTTAGCTTGTTGTGTAAAATAGTGTGCTTTAGTGCAATAGTCTTGCCTTATTGTGGGGTTGAGAGGTGGTTAGACCTAAGCAGCCTTACTTCTGTGATAATTTTATTGTTTGCTTTCATTTATTTTCTGAAGATTTTGACATATTGGAATTGGAAATTTCAGGTCATATTGATGGATTCTGTGTTATTTGTGCTCTCCGTGAACATATTCAATCTTCCCTAGTAGCTTCAGGAGGCTATCTTTCACCCTCGAAGTTTGTGGACAATTTGAACCGTATCATTTTTTTTCACTGTCGTGATTATTGTGAAACCACTTTACATATCACCATTGGCATGTGGCTAATCATTTGATTCGAAGAATGAAATATTGCCAATATTAGTGATTGTATATCATTGGCTTGCAAAATGGAATTTTAATTAATGCAAGATTATTTGCTTTTTTTACTTTAACTATTGTGATCCATGACCCCGTAATAGATTTTTCCTCTATATTTAGAAGATACCAGCAGGAAGATGCACATGAATTTTTGCAGTGTGCCTTAGATAAATTGGAAAGATGTTTTATTGATTTGAAGAATAATAATATTAGTTCTGAAGATGATAATCTTGTTCAGAAAGTATTTGGAGGTCGTCTCATGAGCAAAGTATGTTGAGATAATTGTAAAAAAGCTGTATTTTGGCTCCTTTATGATTTAGATTGTTGTGTTTGCTAATGGTTATCTTTTCATGCTATTTGTGTTTCAGCTTCGATGTTGCAACTGTGGTTGCTGTTCTGACACTTGTGATCCACTGATTGACCTGAGTTTAGAGATAGATAATGTAGATACCCTTCCTAATGCTCTGAAATCTTTTACTAAGATGGAAAACATTGATGCGCTTCGATGTGATAGCTGCAAGGAAGAAGTATCTAAGGAGAAGCGTCTTATATTGGATCAGACGCCTTTAGTTGCATCATTTCATTTAAAGAGATTTAAGATATATGGGACTTATGTTGAAAAGATTAATAAGCATGTTGATTTCCCGCTGGAGTTGGACATGATGTCTTACACCACTTTTAATCAAAACAATAGTGTGAGTTGTTGATTTTACATTTCCACTTACATTTTACTAGATCTCTGTATGTTATTCTTGTTTCCCTTGCAAATATGATGTTCTGACTCATTATTGTGGTGATAGGTACCATTGAAATATGAACTTTATGCAATTGTTGTGCATAATGGAATTTCACCCACTTCAGGGCATTACTTTTGCTTTGTTCGCTCGGCTCCGGACATATGGCATAAGTTGGATGATGCAACGGTAGCATCTCTTGTACTTAAACCCAATTCCCTATTTGCATGAGAAACATCAAACTCTATCTGTGATCATTTTGTTTCTAAGTTTTTTTTTTTTTTTTTTGTGCTTACTTGACTATTGCACTAGATGGTGGTCATTGTTTTTGAAGTTTAACATGAATTAATGACTTGAAATTATTCTTCAGGTTACTAAGGTCTCAGTAGACTTTGTGCTTTCTCAAGAAGCCTACATATTGTTTTATGCACGCCAGGGTACACCTTGGTTTTCAAGCATTATGGAATCTCAAACACCGTGCGTGGGTCCAAGGAGAGGTGCATTTTTTAGGGTAGCTGATTTACAGCGTGAAGCTTCCTCGGATAAGAAGAGAAAAAAGATGGATGCATCCCTGTTTAATGATTTACAGCGTGAAGCTTCCTCGGATAAGAAGAGAAAGAAGATGGATGCATCCCTGTTTAATGATTTACAGTGTGAAGCTTCCTCGGATAAGAAGAGAAAGAAGATGGATGCATATCCGTTTAATGTACTTATTCTTTGACTTCAGGCACAGTGAAGAGTCTTTGGCTTCAGGCATTTGGGAATGTACTTATTCTTGGGATAATGGCAATATTGGTTTAGCAATATATCGGGGGGACTCCTTTTGGATAGAAGTAACACTCGCATTACTTTCTGTTACGATTATTTTTATTGTTTTAATATTTTCAGCGTTGTGCCGAGTACCAAGCATGGAGAAGCTATTGAAAAAGAATTAGAAGATGCACTTTATGCACTCTCCCTTCAATTGAAGGAGATGTTCATCAAACTCTCAAATTAGCTAGATACATTAGTACCAACCACCAAACCACAATTTCACATCCATTGTCATTGTTCTCATTTCATTCCAAAGGCTTCTACATCCAAACAATTATTTCTTTCTCTTTCCACCGATAGAGCACCTCCTCTTTCATCTTCCTTGCGTAAATCTTGTTTCCCGGTTAATATATTAATATCACTTACAGATCTGAAACAATGTTTTAAATTATTAATATCACTTACAAATTCAATTCTTAAGAATTAATATATCATTTCAATATTACTATATTAAAATAATTTTTTTAATATATTAATTTTTAAAATATTAGATGATATTATCTTATATAATACCATACCAAAAGTTAAATAATATTAAAATTTAATCAAATTTCATACAATCAAATCTTATACTATCAGATATTAGGGGAAGATTATACTTACAACTTTTTTTTTACAACCTCTTACAACTATATCTTATCACCGCTGATTTCCACCCATCAACAGTTATCATTTATTGTGAATTAATAATTAATTAATGAGTTTAATTTGCTAAAATCATAACCGTTGATTGGTGGAAATCAATGGTGATAAAATATGGATGTAAGAGGTTATGAAAAAAAAAATTATAACTATAACCTATCCTAGATATTATACTGTGAGACCTTATCTAATTGAAAAATCATGCCCTTACCTTCACTAATCACCGTTGGAAAAATCTAGAACATTTCCATCAGTACATGCGTCAACCAGATTTCATTCCACGTGTTAGTTTGGGTGTAGATATGCAATGCGATGTCTCACGAAGTTTCTTCCGATTAATAATTAACAGCAAGGGGCTCCTTCAAGTGCGGTTGATTCTATTTATTTATTACTAAACAATCTCATTCCATGTTCAACGCTGAAAATTAAGATAAAAAAGCCCTAATTATTTTCTTTACATTTTCCTTTTGTTTCCTTCACTTTCTCAAGTCAAGAATCTTTCACGAAGGAAAAAGCTTTTGAGATCAAGTTCTGAAGATGTGGAAGACTGATGATGTGGAGAGCGGGGCGAGGCCTCTGTATCCGATGATGCTTGAGAGCCCTGAACTGCGATGGTCCTTCATCCGAAAAGTCTACTCCATCATCTCCATCCAGTTACTCGTCACCATTGCCATCGGCGCCTTCGTCGTCACCAATCGCCCCGTCGCCAACTTCTTTGTCGGCACCGGCGCCGGCATGGCTCTCTACATCGTTCTTGTTTTCGTTCCTTTTATCAGTGCGTCTCTTGTCCTCTAATTGCTTCGGATTCTATCACTTACTTCATGTTCAGTTTTTATCTAACGATTTTTCCTTCTTTTTTGTGTTGATTTGCGTGTAATTGCAGCTTTATGTCCCCTTTACTATTATTACCAGAAGCATGCCTTCAATTACCTCCTCCTAGCGATTTTCAATGTTTCTCTTTCTATTGCCATTGGATTGAGTTGCGCCTTTACTAGTGGTAAGACTCAAACATCTTCTCTCTCTCTCTCTTGAAATTTTCATTATTTTGATTGTAACTAAGATAATTAATTTGCTCTTGCTTATTGTGTTGGTTATTTGGTTCAAATTTGGGATTAATTAGTCGATGTATTTGTTGGTTCAATATTTTTTAACTGAAGGAGAGATATTGTTTTCAGACAAATCTATAGTCTCAGAGAGATTCACTGAAATGTCCCTTTAGCATTGCATGAAATGGTACTGAAAGTTCAGAAATCTTTTGTCTATCACAGATTATCTTCTCATTTCCAACTATAAAAATATAATACTGTGAAGTGTGGTTCTCATTCATCAAAACTCTCTCCTGCAAACTTACATTGATATCAAAAGGAACATGAGATTCTACATCAATGGGCCCAAATTCCTTTTCACATTTACCACAAGCCGTGAGTAAGTCAGCAACTAGCTCTTCCCCTTGCTTCTCATACTTCAACAACGCCCCATATATGATCTTCTCATGAACAGTTTTCGCTTTCTGCCAAGCAGCCCGGAGGCTTCTCCGCATCAGTTTAACATCTCCAAGGCCCTTAAAACCCTGGTATTGTAACAAAAACAGATTTGACTGCTCCCGTGGAGGACATGACTCAAGTTCTTCATGGATTTGAGCTAAAACTTCCACATAATCAACAGGTTTAAAGAATGGGAGTATAGGTGGCTCTGGGACCTTGATTAGAGATTCTCTACAGCAGTTAACAGAAAACAACTTAATTCAGTGAATTGGCTAAAAAGGTTAAGCTTCAAATTAAAAAAGTTGAAAAGAGAAACTTACATTGATGCAGATGAGGTCTGTGATGACAATTTGGAAAGCTTCCCTCTTTCAACTTGGAGCCAGGACTGTGGATTTAGAGCATTAGGGCGTGCATTTTTACATGATTCTGCAGTGAAGAAAGTCCTCATGGGGCATAAGAGACGAAACAAGTCCCAGATCTCCACTATAGCACTATATTCTCCTTCTTCAAAATCAAACCTTTACAAACTGGGGCTAAAGGAAAGGAGTAGACCTACCAAAAGAGAAAAACGCAGCTTCTACCCTTTGGCCACATTCCACTACACTCAACTCAAAAAATTCCAACCCCTTTGGTCATGTTAAATGATAGATGATAAACCCGTGAATATACCAGTCATCAACTATAGGAAGCAATTTTTCTCAATTACTAACTCTTTACTTTATGGGTTTAATAAGAGTTAAGTTGTAGGAAAAGTGATTGTGTTATATTATAGAGATTCATTTTGCATGCCGAAGTTTTTTTTTTTTTTTGCTGCAGGCCCCATAAAATGTTGTGTGCGTAGGAAAATTTGTGTGGTCATGTTAAATGATAGATGATAAACCCTTGCTTTATTTGTGTTTTGTTTACAATCTCTTTTATCAACGATAACGTGGCACAATTTTATATTTTTGAATGTATCGGTCGATTTATCGATTAGTTAAATTCCAGCAAGAAAAAAAATTAATTTATTACAATGTTAATAAAAAGTTACAAATTTATTGATGTTTTGAAAATAGTTACGCATATGTTGTGTTGGATCAAGTCGGACCTTCAAGTCGATTGTGGAAGCGAAACAGTAAAATGTAAGAGGAGGGAGATGGAGAAAAATACAATCAATTTGTTTAACGTGGGAAAATCTTCTTCAATGTGAAGAAGTAAAAACTCACGAGACACTAGTCCAGAATCACACTTCCATTATAAGAATAATGGGTTACAAGAGTCAAACATCCCTAGTCTTTCACTAGAGGTACAATCAAATTTCACCTATAATGGTGGTAATATCAAACTTTCCTAAAGAGATCTCACTCAAACTTCTCTCTAGAGATATTCATATTCTTTTTCTCACATCTCTAAACCTCACACACCACAAGCTTATATAAGTGAGGAAGATGATTTTAGACATTAAACCACTCAAAAGATGTGTCCCTTGAGCCTTGCACCTTCATTTATGGAGAGACATTGAACCACTCTAAGATTATGACCCTTCAGCCTTGCACCAAAATGGAGAGTTCTAACCTCTTGGGACTTGAGCCAAGCATTGAAGAAAGAACGACTCCAAACAAATCTCCTCCTTTCGACTTCAATGCGTCGGGATCAATGCCATTCCACACCTTTACAACGATCTTCGAATTTTCTTGCTGGTACTGGTTTCGTCATCATATCGGACCAATTCAAGTCGATGTGCACTTTGCCAAGTGCGAGTTGTCCATCCTCCACCACATCCCTGATCCAGTGATATCTCATGTCAATGTGCTTAGTGCGGGAGTGATAGGTTGAGTTCTTCACAAGATAAATTGCGCTTTGGTTGTCACACTTCAGCTCGTACTTGTCTTGATCATGGCCTAGTTCAGAGAGAAACTTCTTCATCCATAAAATTTCTTTGCAAGACTCAGCCGCAGCTATGTATTCGGCTTCGGTTGTCGAAAGTGCCACACACTTCTGCAATTTTGATTGCCGGGAGATAGCTCCTCCTGCAAATGTCATTAAATATCCAGTCATTGACTTCCTCGAGTCAGAATCTCCCCTTAAATCAGCATCTGAGTAGCCTTGTGACTCAGCTCTACTTTCTCCAAATCGGAGGCATAAGTTGGACGTATCTCGAAGGTACTTGAAGACCCACTTCACTGCTTCCCAGTGCTCTTTGCCGGGGTTCGATAGATATTGGCTCACCATTCCAACAGTATATGCCAAGTCGGGTCTAGTGCAAACTATTGCATACGTCAAGCTTCCGGCAACATATTGGTATAGAATCTTCAACATCTCATCTTTATCTTCATCAGATCTTGGACATTGCTTCTTGTTCATCTTTATGTGTCCGGATAAGGAGGTGCTCACTGTTTTGGCTTTGTCTATGCTGAATTTCTTCAAAATCTTCTCAATGTATTTTTTTTGACTCAGCCATAATAACTTATTTTGTCTATCTCAGATAATCTTGATTCTGAGAATCTGCTTTGCAAGGTCGAGGTCCTTCATTACGAAGGAGTGAGCTATGGCCAAAATATGAAAGTAGTGTAAATTTGAAAAATTCTAACGAAAATCAATTAAACCCAATTAAAATCTAGAATTCTAATTTGACCCAAAAGACCTTTATTTAACTTAAATAAATCCTAAAATTATTAACCAAGAGTAATAAATAAGTGTAACAAAATATGTGTTATCACCTTCCAATTTTCACCAAACACTAGTTTTATTACCCTAACCCATCACGGGCAACCCTTATCATGCGCGCAACATTTCATGCTTAATTTTGTATGCGTGCTCTCAATTACAATTGCATCTTTGTGTTCCCTCATGAGGTTGATCTTTAGTGCCATTTGAACCTCTTTTTTGGTTGCAAATTTTTGGTTCACAAATAACTTGTCACCTAATTGCCACGGATCCTGTATTGATCCCGATCCTGAAACCGAACCATCAATACATGATTCTTGTTCGCTCCAATAACTCCAATCAATACGTGTGTAATGTGGAATTCTTTCCCAAAAAATAATAACAGCATCATCACCTGCATATATGAATTAAAACTTGTAAATACATTATTTAAACACCCTAAATCACATACGAGTTATTTACTAAAATACCTTCATGATGTTCTGCTAATTGTACGGAGCCCATGTCATTAAGTTGCGGAATTTGAGACTCTACCAGATCATGGTATACTGGATTTAAGGCGCGGGCCTATCACAATCGTCATCTCCTTCTGAAGCACAAGCATCCTCGGCCAGAAGACGTTCTTCCATTGTGATATTTTCATCATCGTCATCGTCGTGGTCGTTATGCATAACCCAAGTAGGATCATTTTCATTTCCCTCATAAATGTTAACAACTGGAAAAACATGAGCAGCGGATGTTAATGCATGACAGAGAATTTAAAGCAACTGTCTTCATCGATAGAACAACATCCTCTACTGCGACAATGTCCACATACAACTCCAACAAATATTTCCTTGACTAGTTGAAAAATTCTTCCCTTATCATCTTGACGTCTTCATCATCCGCGACTTGCAAACTAATGTATTGTTCAGATTGCCATAACCTTACGGTGATCTGAGTGATCGATTGGTTACCTTGCAGAGTTAACTTTTGACTAATTCATTATTTGTTGAGTTGCATTTGATATGTGTTAGCCTTTTTTCACCTTCAAAATTTACACATCGTCGACCTTCCACCTTCCTACCATTGTAAGATACCGTAACACGAACAAAATTAGAATGTGAACTTATTTTAAAATGGAATAAAATAAAAGACTATGAATATGCAAATAATTTGGTATGTAAAAATAATAATTGATGGTGAAGAAGAGTTGTGTAGAGTGATAAGGGTTTAAATAGATATGTTTTGCACCATTCACACCCCAGGTAGGCATCATTATTCCATGTGTCACGTTCAAATTGGGCATCACAGGTCATGCCCCATTTAGGTGTGACCCACGTGGAGGTGACGCCTACATGGGGCGTGACCTATGACGCTCAATTTGGGCGTGACACTATGCAATACATGCATAAATAATTTCAAAACAGCAACAAATTCATAATCTTTTATTTAAATTGCAATAAATTAATTTTCTTGCCAAGTTCCAGCATTATCAAATTTATTATCTTGGAAGTGCGGCCCAACAAAAGAGGGTTAATTTTTTAAAATAAAGTAAAAGATGATAATATATATATATATGTGTGTGTGTGTGTGTGTGTGGGGTAGGTTATTCTACCCACTCCTAATTTACCTACCTTTGCCTACCCCTCTCAATATCGTTGGATTACGATCTCATCTAACGGTTCAGATTGAAAAGATAAATAAAACTATATAACTCTTTTCTCTCTCTCTAACTCCACCCTTATTCTCTCCTCCCCTGCGATGAAGAAGACCTACTTAAACCAAGATTAGGTGATTTTTACTTCAAAATTGAAATCGCCTAATCGTGATTTTAACTTTCTCTCCTCCCATTCTCTCTCTTCAATGGCGCTTCAACATCAAATATTTATGATAGGGGTATGTATCATTGCCAAATTATGTGAAATTTATATAGTATCATTACAGTTAATGTTGTATGTTAATGGATCCCCAAAGGCGAACACTGATATGCATTGAAGTTAGTATAGTTGAATCTGTGAAGTATATTAGTATGTGACATGTATGACTCAAAGCATTAATGTTTAAATTTTATTCCTTGCAAATGACAAACTGAAAGTCAGCTCTTCCACAAACTGAAAGTGCCATCGAAATGATGAAACTTATGGAAGAGCGCTCCCAAATCGCTGATAAGTCTCTTGTTGGGACACTTATGAGCACACTGACCACCATGAAGTTTGATGGTTCGCATACTATGCATGAGCATGTTATTGAAATGACAAGCATTACGACAAAATTATAATCGTTGGGAATGGATGTGGATGAGAACTTCTTAGTGCAGTTCGTATTGAACTCATTACCGTCTGAGTATGGTCCTTTCCAAATGAAATATAATACCACGAAAGACAAATGGAATGTGCATGAATTGCACAGTATGTTAGTTCAGGAGGAAACCAGTATTAAGAATCAGGGAGCTCATTCTGTCAATTATGTAATGCATACGAAGCTGAAAAGTATAAAGGTAAAAAGCATGAGAAGAAAGGAGGAAGAGGAGGATTCCTTAAAGTGAATGAGGCATCTTCTTCTAAAATCCATAAGGCC
>JAVKPL010013623.1:0-77661 GCA_032173675.1 Gastrolobium villosum | reverse complement strand
ATAGAGAAACAGTGGCATATATCCTCAAAACAGTGGCATATTCATACAAAAACAGTGGCATTAACTTAAGCATAACCATGAGACTTTCATGCATACAGCCAGAAGAAGTGGAACTAAAGGAAAATCTGACGTATCAAGTTCAACCGTTCTAAATTTTGGAAAGATCCATCAAGCGATTCCGTTCTAAAGAAATTCCTTTGGTGAAAGTATTATGGAACAACAGGTCGGCAGCTGAAGCCACTTGGGAGCGCGAGGACGACATTCGGAAACGCTATCCGGAACTGTTTAGCTCTTAAGTAAGTTTATTTTGCGGACAAAATTCCTATTTGGTGGGGAGAGTGTAACATCCCACATAATTAGTAAATACATAAGTGTTATATAGATGCATGTGTATGTTTGTTGGATTGCGAAATTACATGGCCTTATCCTTGGATGAGACTAAGGTAAGTATTTAAATTAAATCATAGGAGGGTGCTTATGTAGGCATGTGAAATTTATTAAAATCATATGAGTAATTTGAGTGTGTGTTAGAAGGCTTTAGTGTTTATTGGACTTTGGAAGTGGGCTAGTGTGTGTGGACTTGTCACTATTGGACTTGTGTGATTGGGTTCTTTGTGTGTGTGGCCATTGGCCCAAGGAGGCTTTTGGATCAAGCTAGTTCAGCCCAAGGTTGTGTCCACCCTTATCTCCCCTAAGCCTTGTCCAACATGGATGTTTGTGTACCAAGGAACCTTCACATGGCTAGGTGTATCATCTCACTCATTCATGCGCACAAGAGGTAGAAAATACTTAGAAAAATCTGCCAATTTTCCTCTTGTATGACCGCCACATCACTTTGCTTGTGCATCACTTGATTTCAACTTCATTGCATGGAAGACACATGTACTTTTTAGCATGATTTTAGGCTGCATTCTTCTTCATTTTAGGCGCACATGGAGGTGTTTTGAATCAGATTTTTCTATGACACAAAATCTGCCTTTGAGTGTTGACTTGGAGAACCACCTTACACCTTCCATCATGAGGCTGAATTGTGCAGATTTTTGCATGCTTTTGGCAGTCCATCATGAGCCAAATCTGTCCTTGCTTCCTCATGCAACCAAAGAAGGATTTTGGGGCTGCATCTCCCTCATCACATGCGCACAAGGGCAGCTCCCATTCAGATTTTAGGCTGCCACAAAGCTGTCTTGCTTGTTGACTTAGTGAACCTCCTAGCATGTGCTCATGATGACAACTCCCCCTCACCTCCTTGCATGTGCATAGAGTAACTTAGAAGCAAACTCTTGCTTGTTCAAACCTATTGTGCAGTCCCACTGCTACAAGCAACCAGATTTCTGCCATAATGTTGCATCATTGCAACCCCTCCTCACTTTTCCTTTAAGTCATGCGCACACAAGAGGGCTTCCTCACTTTGCACAAGTTCAGCCAACTTTCCTTCCTCATCTCCTCACTCCCTAGCCGTGAAAGCATGAGCATTTGGAGCAAGAAACACTAAACCAACTTCATCCTTCTTCCCTCACACCTTTAAAGCCGTGACTATACACCAAGTAAGTGTGAGTTTTCTTTCTTCTCTTCCCCTCACTGTTCAGTCTTGATTCCTCACCTTTTGGAAGCTGTCCAAGTTGCTCCTCCTCACCCTTGAGTGCGCATAGATCATCTCTAGGAAGGGTGAACTTGTTGGTGGTAGAACTAGAAAGGTGTGGTGTGTGAGCAAGAAGTGTGTGCTTCAAGAGGTAAGCCTTGAACTTAGACCTCTTTCATGGTGTGTAATCATGTGTGTTCTTGAATGTCTCTTTGAATATGTGTTGTTTTGGATTCTTGAATGAGTATGGTAAAGGAATAAGGATGGAGCTATTTTATGAGGATTTGTATGCATGAAAGTCTCATGGTTATGCTTAAGTTAATGCCACTGTTTTTGTATGAATATGCCACTGTTTTGAGGATATATGCCACTGTTTCTCTATGAATGTGCCACTATTTGAGGATGAATAGGCCACTGTTTCAGTTTTACAAGAGCACCATCTTGATGCCACTGTTTTGTATAAAAGTGCCACTGTTTTGAGAAAGCATACGCCACTGTTTCGGTTGGACAAGCTCACCATTTTGATGCCACTGTTTCTGCACACAATACTCACTGTTTCTGCATAAAATGCTCACTGTTTCAATGCCACCCATGTCACTGTTTTGCACCAAAAATGCTCACTGTTTTAGTCCATTATGTGCCACTGTTTCTGCATAAAATGCTCACTGTTTTGATGTCACATATGTCACTGTTTTGCACCAAAAATACTCACTGTTTTAGTACTTAATGAGCCACTGTTTCTGCATAAAATAACCACCATATTGATGTTCAAACACCACTATTTATGCCACTGTTTTAATGTCCAAAAATCATGATTTATGCCACTGTTTTAATCACCATTTATGCCACTGTCTTAATGTTCAAAAATCTATCTTTATGCCACTGTTTTGATGTGCAAATACCTCTACCTATGTCACTGTTTCATGTTCAAATGCAACCATTCATGCCACTGTTTTGATGCACAAATAACACTACTTATGCCACTGTTTTGAGGTTCAAATGCCATTGACTATGTCACTGTTTTAACATTCAAATGCCACTGTCTAAAGGCACTGTTCTGCCACTGTTTTGAGGTCCAAAATGTCACTGTTTCTGTTTTAAAATGGTCACTGTTTCTGCTGTAAGGTGCTACTGTTTTTCTGCTGTAAAACGTTTTTCTGCTGTAAAACGTCACTGTTTCTGCCCACTGTTTTCAAGTAAAACGTCACTGTTTCTGCCCGCTGTTTTTAAGGAAAAGTCACTGTTTCTGCTCACTGTTTTAAGAACAAACGTCACTGTTTTCTGCTGTAAAACACTGCTGTATGCTCACTGTGTATGCTCACTGTTTCTCTGCTGTAAAACACTGCTGTATGCTCACTGTTTCTCTGCTGTAAAACACTGCTGTATGCTCACTGTTTCTGCTGTAAATCACCGCTGTAAATGATTGGTTGTAATTGATTTAGGTGCGCTTAAGAAGTGAGATACTTCGCTGCTGTTTGGTATTGTTTAAGGCACACAAGGTAAGTGTCAGGCGATATTACCTAATGTGACTATTGACTACTGGTATAAAATTGTGACATGATGCTCCATATTCCGTAAAAGTATTATGTTCCATTATGATGAAAGGAAACTGCCAGAAATGTGTCGTGATGGCTATATGATTATGAGGTAAAGACGTTATGTGGCAGCATAACGCATATGAAAAGTATATGTGCCGTGATGGCTATATGAAAGGTATATAAGCATGCACCTTACATCATACCGCATTTTTACGCTTTGTGTGTGAAAGCATAGCATGATATGCATGTATCAAGATCATATAGGCCTTGTTTTAGAATAGTTATGTACAGGACCATGTGTTTGAGCAAGCATCATATAGGCATCCCCAAGGTACCGGGGTATGGGACACTTGGCATCAGTCCGCATAGGCCCACAGTTGGAATCCACATGGAGCTCAGGTGCCAAGGGTATTTGATTCCACTGTGAAGTGCGCGCACGACGGTGCTAAAAGCGCAAAGGAAAAGCGTTATATACGCAATATATGAATATGATGAAAAGGAAAGGCGTTATATGCGCTATATATATGAATATGATGAAAAGGAAAAAGGAAAAGGAACAAGGATATGTTGAAGTGACTGTTTATGATTTTGTGCCTAGTTAATACTGTTATATTACTGGTTTTGTTGCCACACTACTGGGATTATTCTCACCCCTTCGGGGCTGCTATTTTCCAAAATGGCAGGAGGACGTAAAAGCACATGAAGACGTGATGTTTGCTGTTGCTTGCTGATGAATGGACTTGTACTGTTGCCGTTTGTTTGATTGGATGACTGTAATGCTTAATATTTTGGTACTCTTGGATGACTGTAGACTTTATCATCTCTAATTTACCTTGAACTTTTATGAACAGCGGCTATTTTGGAAAACTTTTGTGAAAGAAATTTTTGAGTGACTTATGTGCTGAAATTTTTACAGTGCACCTTACGGGTGGTGTTTTTATGAGCAAACGAACTCCGATTTACTATTATTTTATATGCACGCGAAGCCCTCAACGTGCTCTTCCTAAATCACTTGAAACATTTTTTATCGTCCAAACAGAAGTTATAAGAAACTTGAAACGTCTTACGGGTTGTATATTGCTATGAGGATTTTGCTCGCTCATGTGACGTTAACGACTCTAATTCCGCTTAGCAAACGACTCTCTTGGATGCATACAAGGGAGGGCGTTACACTAAAACTAATCCTCGGCAGCGGCCAAAAACTTGATGCTCACCCACAAGTATACCGATCGCACAAGTAATATAATAATAAGTAAAGTTCGTCTCCACAGGGATTGGGATCAAATACCAAATAAACGTGCTCTCTAAGAATGGAAGAGTTCAAAAAAGTTTTTGACAAAAATAAAGACTTGTTTTTGAGATTTTTATGGATGAAGAGTAAAATTGAAAAAAAAAATGAAAATTGATTTATGAAATATGAGAAAAGCATTTTAGCCAGGATATATTCACCAAATGATACTCGTTTTTTAATCCGAATTGATTTACAATATTCATTTATATAATTACTCGGATAAATTATCATCTAAAAAGATTTAATAGTTAACCCTCAATTCCTTGCAGGGTTAACCCTTTAACCCCAACTGGAACCCCAATTCCTTGCAATGTTCTGCATGGATTCAAGTATTAAATGCGATAAATTAAACATCTGCAATAAGATAAAACGTCTATTCCTAGCACGCATACAAATTGTTACCCTACTCCCCTTCAAGATCAAAACCTCAATATTTCTATCTAGGGTTCTAATCCTCAAAGTATTATCAATTATTAGAGTGATCAATTCTAATAAAGAAAATATAAAATTCACACAGAGTAGTGATAAATATAATTATATGAACGAATAAAGATAAATTAATCCTTTGTATCAAGGGTTCACATATGGATCATGACCCTGACTACAATAAAGAGACCTAGCCAACCATTAACATGGCTAAAAATTCAATATTCAACAAGAGTATAAAAATAAAAGAGAAGAAGAAGATGAACTGTAGAGGAGTTCTTGAGCGCAGCCGTCAGCCTCCTCCAGAAATTATGAGCGATCTCTAGGGTTCTGTGAAGAGGATCCATTTATATGGATCTTTTCCTTCTTCCAAAAATACCCTTGCAAAACACGATACTCCTTTCCTGCAAGCCAGCGCCAGTTGACGCCGGTGTGGCGCCACTCGGCGCTACGCTTCTACCCAAAATTGCAAAGTCGGACTTGGTTCCTCGTAAAGTGGCGCCACTTTGGCGCCATCCAAAAGGCACATAAAGAATGGCACTTGTTGGCTTCAAATTGGCGCCAGGGAGCTTCAAAGTTGGCGCTAGGTAGCATGAAATCGGCGCCTAGTAGCGCCATGCTACTGCCAACTTGATTTCTTGAAGAACTTGGCGCCATATTGGCGCCACTGGGCGCCACTCCAAAAGCTTCGGTGCAAAACTCGTAAACTGGCGTGGGTTTGCGCTGGTGTGGTGCCGGTCCCCTCCATGTTGCTGTAATTTGTACTCCTTTGCACCCAAGTGGAATTGCGTTAACAGGTTTTTTATATTTTTCACTTCTTTTTTCTGCAAAAGCACAACTAATAGGTGAGAAATATCCTTAACATAGAAGAATCAATATAACAAGCAAATATGTATTTAAATTGCTCTTTTATTATTCAATTCTTATAACTTTCAGCTTAGAAACCCACACTTGCCAGAGGCACATCATGCACCCCCAACCAAGAGGTCACTGACAGATCTCGAACTTCACAATAACATCAACATCGTCATTCGATTTACTGGGATCACCAGTCACTCTATCAGTAGAGGTGACTGGAGTCGCCGACTCTACTTCGCACAAACCTGGGTGAGTTTTACGTTCTATTCCATGACTCCAGTTGTACCATAACTTACAATTTTCATAATTCCTCAATCTTTGTAATAAAGCCAAAATTCCTTTCATAGTAAAAATCATACTGATGTTCATTTCAGTTAACACATGTTTATCTATATGTACTAATTCCCCTAGTAACGTACCTTAGTTCACGTACACCTGCAAAATTACAAGTTAGGGAAACACAATAAATAACATTTAATGCAACAGCATACCTCACTATTTGTGGTATCTGCAAAATCGAAGGTAAATAGGTGAAATAACATCGCTACATTACCACAGTTCATAGTATCTACCTCATACTTAGCATTATCCATGGTGTTCACATGTCTTCTACATATGAAATCGTCCAATAATTAACATATTAACCTAGAGTCATGGAGACCACTCAACCCACAAGACTAATATATAGGCACTTTTCTCGCACAGGCAAGATCATGCGTGGCCTCGCCACAAAGTTCAAGTGTTACCCACTCAATTCTCAAAGAGAATTCCACATCCTCCAATAAAGCACCTTCGCAATAATGTAAAGGCATAAGGCATCTTGCCTTACATGCCCAACTTGGCATACCATACATCGAATATTTTACTCATCTCACCACTTGGTGGTAGTAGAGTATAAACTCATATTTCAAGTTTCTTACTGCATCACATACCATGAGTCACTAAAATTGATTGATCTGTGCACTTCGTGCGCTCGGACCACCCGATGAGTCAAACTCAAATCGGTGCCCTCGTGGAACTTCCAAGAGTCAACACTGTTAGGATCCCATCCCCAAAGGGAAGCCCCGGACATAGGTTATCGGCCAAGTAACTAATAGGCATACCAAAGGAACCCTCTGTTTTGAATCACACAATGAATCACTCAATGAATCACACATCAACTGAGCGTCCAAGAACTCCTCAGAGGCACCCTCTTCGGACACTACCCCCCATGGGATAGATCACAAAACAAAGATGGCCAATAACCTACTCAATCAAGCTAGCTTCTCAGGTCAGATAATCAAACACTTCAATACAACATATAATGTATAAACATAATTCATACACCATACCATGTTGTTACCACCATCCAACAAACAACTTTTGGACAACCCCTCCATACCAAGGATGGTTTCCAAATTAGCCATCGATAATCTCATCAAATCAACAGAAAGTCACGACCATCCCACTGAAACACGACATCTCGATGTACAGTGGAGGTAACACACTTTTCGCCGGTGGCGGTAGTCACCCGCAACGGTGGAGAAAGCACAAACATGGGCAACTCAACCCCCACAACAATCGGTGTTGCAATAAAGAATTCATAGCCCCGGAATCAAACAAAACATCAAAGCAACACCACCAATGGTAACAATACCTCTAACAAGGTTCGAAACTCAGTCCGACTGCTGCCGATCCAAAGTGTAGACACGCCTCGTGGCAGGTGGCATAACAGGTGCCGCTATAGGAGTCGAAGGAACCATCTGCAACGGAACTGCCCGAACCGCTGCAGCTCTCGCCGTCAACGACAGACAATATCTGGAGTAGTGGCCCTCCTTGCCACACTGAAAATAGATCAACTGGCAGGTGGCACACGACCCCACGTGGAATCTCCCACAACCGGTACATCTAGGAGTAGGGGGTCTAGCTGAACTCCCCTGCGTCGACGTCCCCTTGAACTGACTAGACATCTGCCTAGCCGCCAACTGCTTACCTTTGCCTCTTCCCCCAGACTTCCTGTCTCTCCAGGAAGTGGAATTACCAGTTCCTTTCGTCTCAGCAATCTTGGCTCTCTTGGCCTTACTCGTGATACAGACATCCTCGATGTCCCGACACTACTGTACCAGTGTCCCAAAGTCTCTCGATGCCACTCCAGTAAGGCGATAAACTATCTCCTCAATAAGTCCCCTACGGAACTTAGCAGCCATATACATAGGTGTCGGCACAACCATCCGAAAGTGCGCAAACTTTACCAGCTCATTAAACTTCGCCCCGTACTCGTCAACAGACAACGAGCCCTGCATCAAGCGGTCAAACTCTCCTTATTTTCGCTCCTGCACATCGTAAGGAAAATATCTCTCAAGGAAGCAATCCTCAAAGAATGACCATGTCATCACATGACCTGCATCTCGTAGGCGTGAGAGGTATTTGTCCACCACTTATGGGCATCGCCCTCTAGCATATACGTCGTGAGCATCAACTTCTGTGGGTCGGTACACTGCTTGACCCGAAAGATCTTCTTCAGCGCCTGCAGCCATCTGGCAGTAGCAATGGGATCATAGGACCCATCAAGAAGAAGGTGGCTTTAACTTGCGGAAAGCATTCAGCCGGCGATCAATCGCGTCTCTATCCTCCGCAGGCTCCGAAAAAGTCTACATTGCCCCAGTCAGGTGGCTGCCATCTCCCATGTGGCTCTGACTCTCGTCCTGAAGACTGGGTGAAGGTGGCGGTGGTAGCGGAGGAAACTGACCCTCAGGGCAGCCAGCCCTCATCTCCTTCAACATGACTCTCATCATCGTCATGTTCGCCAATCTGCTTGCCTCAAGGACATCTTCGGTGGCTTTCCGGTTCGCCTCTCGGACAACGTCTATCATTGCCTAGTTGGCCAATCTATCATCCTCCTGATTGGCTAATCTAGCCGCCTGCATCTCAGCTAATGCAGTCAGGACCGGGTCGGGTTGACCCTCAGTGGTCTCACAATTCCTCCCAGGCATTACCATAACTTTGCACAAGTTACACAAAGAATGAGTTGATCAGACTCACTCGATGTGATCACATATGCATCATCATCATAAAACCTAATAGAGAGAAAACACGAGACAGACACACTACCCAACATCCGAAGTTATTGCAATACATACATGTTTTTCCCTAGAAAGTGCTCTGATACCATAAAATGTAACACCCCGTGTATACCCAGTTTGTTAACATGTTACCGTATTAAGCCATACTTAATTAATATGCGAAAAAACTTTTTCTTAAATTCAATTATGACGTCATTATAATTACCAAGTTGCATTGCTCAATTTATTTTCAAAATATCGCCTGTATATGATTGCAAAAGACATCTAACTGAAATACCTCATATTCATATATAATAAGTTTCTATGTTATTACAACTCGAACATAAAATTCAACATAGTCAAACGTGGCATGGACAACCCCCATGCTCACACAAACAAGGCAACATCGCCAACTAAGTCTCAACATAATATTGTTTAAATGAAACTAAAAACATAACAGCAATAAACAAGTCCAGCATAAGCAACTAACTAAGTCAGCTCCGGCCTCCTACCGCCCGAGGTATCAACCACAGCAATACCTGAACCTGAAATGATGCCCCAAAGGTGGGGTGAGATCTCTAACAAGAAATCTCAGTAAGACAAGGGGTCCTCAAGGAACTTCCACCCCGAGCTCACTTACATGTGTAATATAAGTTCTAAAAATAGTTTACAATATAAGTTCTGAAAATAGTTTACAATATAAGTTCTGAAAATAGTGCAATGCAATAGATAATCATGTAATGTGTGTCAAATCAATTCTACTGGCCAGAGAAATGCAGGAAATACGTCTAAATCCTACAGATAGTGCAAGACACTACTTGCACCCAACCACAGCCCCACCATATTATATGATGCTACATACTCAGGCTTGCCGTCTAGGTGGAACAACACATACATATTAAAAGCCATTGAACATAAACTTAAAATAGTTTAAATATAAAAGCATGAAAGCACAATATGCATATAAACCATCGCCCCATGGGTTATGATGGAACCACACGGTGGCAAAACCGAGGACACGAAAGCTTACCTTATCTGCAACATGCTCCAATGAACTCTCAGTATCCAAAGGACCGCAATCATAGGCCCTCACAAAATCAAAACTTATTTCAAGATATAAAGGAAATTAATAAATATACTCATTTACGACATTCTTTTATATAATATCTTTTACGTAGTCATTCTTTATGTAGCGACACCAACTCAAGGTGGGAGGAACTAAGTCCACTCCCTAAGGTCCCTCTTAACCTTAGAACATCACTTACAAGTAACATAGAGTCTATAATTCATTTCCTTGAAGAATATTCCAAAGAATTCAACTCTATTTACGAATACAACAACAAACTTCGCTTAGCATTTTTAAAACTGCAGTTGCAAATCATTACCAAATATTCTGATATTTTAATATGTTAAACTAGACAACACAAGCTTTCCAACGACATATTTTACGTCTCAATCGGAGTTGTATAACTCCGATTATGATTTTCGCAAAGTGACTGCTGCACATTGAAATTTCTACAATCATGACGCGACTTCAAACTAACACTAAGATCAAACCACTTATCCAATGGCTACGAAATGTTACAGAGTTGTAGCCCTATGTTTTAGCTACACATAGGTCCAAACGACACTTGATTTGGAGCTCTGTAGCTCAAGATATCGAATTTTTACCGAAACATGTTTGTTGCTGTCTCAATATTCGGATATTTCCATCTAAATATCCGGATATTTCGCGACAGAATGCAATTTTGCATTTTGCGAGATACCCTTCCCATCCCAAAGGTGGTTCATTTACTGATTACAGAGGCTTAGACACGCGTTTCTAGGTGTGTCTACCCTTATCCAAACCCCAATTATCATCTTTAATTCATTACATGCATCAGAGCTCCATTTATATCTAAAAGAATCAAGATGATATGAAGAAACTTACCCTAGGTTTTCAAAATAGCGGCTAGAGATGCTTCACCTTCACAACTCCGAATCACAGCTCTAAGAACTCCCAAAACCAGCAACCCTAACTCAGCCCAAAACTGATCCTCACCCTTACAAAGCTATTTCACGCACTCCTACGGTGTTTAGATGAAGAATCAAGGGAGAAAATGATCCCTTGACTCATAAGAGAGAGAGAGGAGGCGGTGGAACAGAAGAGGAGAGGTTCTAATCAGTCATCTAGGTCAGATGGAAAATAAGAGATGCCTAGGGTTTCGTCTAAAGGGGGTATTTATAGCCCAGAACAATAACATCACATTAGGGTTTTGGGCTCAAAGGTTATATTTATAGCTCACCTTAATAACATCATGCAGTATTTACTCTGGTAGATCCGCTTATCATTTTAATCCCAAACTTGGGGATCTGAACCTACTCATTATTCTAAGATTTATCATATTTTTTATTTAATTTTCGCATCACCTTTCCGGTACGCGCTTTTCCATAGCCAGTATCAGTTCTGGCACCAGTTCTCATTATTTTGCCCTAAAAACTCGTTTTACTAGTCCTACATAATATTCTATGAATATTCATATTTTTATTATAATTTTCTGGGATACTTCATCAGCACTCATTTATACCGAGTAGCAGAACCGGTATCTGCACTTTTCGTCCGAAAAGCGACTTTCAGCATTCTTATTCACTTAGCATAATTATTTAAGCCTTCTCAATTCTCTCCATTTTTTCAAACGATATACTAGATATACTAGACTCTTTATGGGCTATAATTTGAATTTCTAAAAATGCAACACTAAATAGCCATAAACACAATTAAAACCAAACTTAATTACAAAAAGATAACGATTGACTCTTAAACTCTATAACTGCTACCTTATGACTCATAACTTCCATAACTGACAAATTCAAATAAAAAACTCCTAAAATAAATGCTAATCTTATGACTCATAAATTCCATTAAAAATAAAACTTCACATTTAATTAACTTAATTTCCTAATTTCATATTTATTTAATTAATTTCCTTAATTAACAGTGCGGGTTGTTATAGAGATCGTTTCTTATAGCGAAGAAATTTTGTTCATGAATGTATTGTTACGAAATATAGGGTTTATTTTATGAAAGTTTCAATTTTTCGTTTAATTGATCTTGTTTCATTTATGTAAAATGAAAATTGATCCGAGGGCTTTAGTCCCCTATTGTTTTCCCACTGTTTTATGTTGTTTTAAATACAAAAATCATATTTTATGTGCCAAGAAAAATCGCGACCCATAACTTGAAAAATGGTTTTTTAAACTTCTAAGATCTCTAAAAAATCTACTGTTTTTTGAGATGGATTATATTAAAATATTGTTAGTTTGTTGTTTCTGGGTTATTTTGTGATGAAAATCGCTCAAAAATATGTTGTTTTTGAACTATGACGAAGAGCACATGGAGGAACTCAGTGTCTAGTGGGTTAACTCGCCAAAGGAAGAAAAAAACGCTGCAATAGATAAATCTCAAGAAATCCTAGGGGTTATGGTGAAATTGTGAGAGAGATATCCTATTTATATTTCTTATTAAACAGTCTCATGAAATTCACAGCAATAGAAAATCCATTAAAATTAGGGATGTTCGCGGTCTGGATTGGATCGGTTTTGGAAGCAGAAATCATTTGATCCAATCCTTTAGGTTTGATCATGTATTTATCCATTCGGTTTGATTTTTTGTCAAATCTGATCGGATCCAATTTTTTTCGGTTTGAATCGGATTGGATTTTTATTTTTTGAAAAGCCTAAAATTTGTTTCATTATTATTGTGTAAATAACATATCTTTTGTATATATTGATTTTGTAAAGTGTTTTTTTTTTTTTAAATACAAAAGCATCCGTAAACGATAATATATATATTTTTTGGCAATGGGATATGAAGCTCTACACAAATGAGATTTTGTTAATGAGATGTGACTAGGTTTTTTCTTGGGTTTAGTTGACGGGTTAATGAGTCTTAGGTTTAGAAATTTTTGAACTATGATTGGGGAAAGGCCCAAGTAGGTAGAGGAGAATTAATATATTGGATCGATTTTCATCATTTAAATCGAAATCCGATCCAATCCAATTAAAATCTGTGAATTTTTGTTTCTGTTTTCGGTTTTTCTGTTTTCGATTTTTCAGTTTTCGGTTTATTCGATTATCGGTTTTACGGTTCGGTTACCGCGGTTTGAATCAGTTTGGATTGGTTGATAAACACCTGTAATTAAAATCGTCTAATTTTTGAATATCACAAGATTTTTTTTCCTTTATTTAAAATTTTAATGGAATACTAACGGATTTGGATGAACTCTAAAATAATCTTTTAAAATCCTAATCGAATATCATACGACTTTTTTTTGATCCTTTAATATCCTAATTGAATAACAATGGATTTTTTTATCCTAAAATAATTCATTAGAATACTTTGAAATTCCAATCCAATACACCCTTAAATGATTACGGAGCAAACTACATATGAAATTTTAAAATTTTTCGACTTACTAAATAAATATATTTCCATTAGTCAATTATAAATATATCAAAGTTAAATATACATTAAAGGGAAATAATTTTTTTTTAGTTACGATTTGATTACGATCTTATCAACATCAAGCTCCCTTAATAAAATTAAATATTTTCTTAAAATGAAGATAACTGATTATATATAAAATAATATTAAATATCCTTTATATCCTTTTACAACCATAATCTTAACCGTTGATTTCCGTAAATGAACAGTTATTATTTTCATAAATTAAATTTATTAATTAATTATTAATTCGTAATAAACGATAACCGTTTATTGGCGGAAATCAACGGTTAAGATTATGGTTATAAAAAGGTGTAAATAAAATAAGTTGTAAGTATAATCTTCCTCATATACTTAAAACTAAAAAATTATAAATATTATAACCTAATAGTTAAAGAAAATTTTATAAATAAAAAATTGTAAGTCAAATAAGCTTTTAATACTTCATAAATTTTAATATTTAAAACACAACAATATTTGAAAATATAACCCATACTTCATAAGACATAAATTTGATTGAAATAAAATTTCTTAAATTAGTGAATTAAAGGTTTTTTTTATTTTTTTATTTTTTTCTTCTAAACTCTAATAATTTGTTCAATCGAAACTTGGACCGAATTACTTGATAGTATATCGATATCCTTATTTCCATCACACGTATTCATAATTGACTTTTTGCAGTCAGCTAATTATGAACACCAATTAAAAAAGCATTTTACCTTTTTTTTTATAAATATTACAAAGGAAGGAGCTTTCTATCAAACACAGCCGTGCGATCAAAAGAGTGAGGACGTGTCACGTAAAGGAAGCCCCACCTTAAAAAGAATAAAGAATACATCACCGTAGAGAATCAAAATTCCAAACACTAGAACCAAGTTCTGGAGCTGGACAAAACGCAACGGAAAGAATCAATATCGTAATAAAGAAGTTGTGTTAGTATCATATTACTTCTACTTAATCATCGTTAGATTATTTATGTTGATTCAACGGTTATATTTATTTATTGTATGATCATGATTTCCCAAATTTAATATTTTATATTTATTTTCACCTTTACATGGTTATGATTTCTCATATTTAATGTTTTTACTTTAAATTTAGGAAATCATAATCATACAAAGATGAAAATAAATATAACCATTAGATCAACATAAGCGATTTAATGGTAATATTCATTGGTAGTATCATAACTTGGTTGTTACAATATCCTTCCCGATCAATTAAATAGGGCAGGAACAGGAAGGGTATATCAGTAATTAAATAAAAATAGGAGGGTATTGAGTGGAATTAGAATACTTTGAATGACAGCGACGCATAGAGAGAGAGAAGCAGCTGCCAAAAAGGCCAATCCAAATTCCAAACAAATCCCTTCTCTCTCTATAAAAGACATCTTGTGGTTTTCTCTGCCCCTCTTACCCTTTTGCTCCCCTATCGCTCCCGCTCTCTTCCCGTGTCTCTGTGTGTTATCGTGCGCTTCTCGAACAATCTCCTCCTTACACTTTTCTCTTCTTCTCGATCTCACCGCTGTAAGTAATGGAGTTCTAAATCTATCATCCTAATCTCTCGATCGAATCCAATTTTTTTATTTTTCTAGATCCCTAATGAATTCGTGGATTATTATGTTTTGCTATATTGATTGATTTCATCAATCGTTTTTATCACTCGCTAATTTGTTTGTTCTTTCGTTGTTTTTATGTTTGAATTCGCAATCCAGCTTTGTCTTTCGGTGTTTCTGGAATTTTGATTTTGTTTCTTTTGAACGATTTTTTTTATTAGGTCTGCGACTGCTAATTTTTCCCTTTTTGTTTAGTGTTTAGTTGATCTGCGGTGTCTCAGTGACGTATATCAATCTGTTTAAATCTGTGTTTCGTGGTGGTAGTAGTTCACTCTCCTGGTGTCATTATTTTTTTTTGCATGTTGAAATTTGCATATTCTCTAATGTATGTTTTTTTTTTCCCGAGTTTTCATTTTTGTTGTTGGTTACAGTATCCTAAAGTGACCGTGTGTTGCATTAAGGGGAACAGGTAGATGATAACTTACGCTGTCATAGTTTTTGTTGGTTTTCTGAGGAAAAATAGTATTGTCACTTCACTGAATGCAGCATTTTTTTCTCTTTCTTTATCCAAAACTTTTAGGATATAAACATAGGCTTAAATTTGTTATGTGTATTGTTTATAATGATCCCTTGTCACAGTGCTTGCTTGACAATGAGGTGTGTTTCCTGGTTTACTGAATTTCCATCCAGGGCAACCATGAGTGACGAAGGTGAAAGGACTTGTCCTCTTTGTGCAGAAGAGATGGATTTGACAGATCAGCAGTTGAAGCCATGCAGATGTGGTTATGAGGTTTGATTCTGTTTCTATGTTCTTGTTATTAGGCAATAATATGAAGGTTATGGTTTTTATATAACCCTTTGAAGAAGAAAATGGTTTTTTTTAAATTACTTAATTTCTTTATCAACTTGGTCACTTTTTTTTATGGTCTATATATTTTCCTCCCTTCTGTTTTTTTAACATTTGGCATTCTCTTTAATTGCTTAGTTTTTTGCTTATTTGTAGTCATATGATAAGATCCTTGAGGTGCACCACCCCAAAAGCTAAGGGTGGGAGTGCCCAAGGCCTTATAAACCCCACATTAGTTGCCCATACAACCAATGTGGGACTCCAAATCCCATACCTTGTAAATGGGTCCTTACATTCCACCATGCTTCGCAGCCCAAGCCCGGGGTTCCAAGTCCAAGGGTCCAACCCCGGGTTCCAGTTCCAAGTTCCAAGTTCCAATCTGCGAAACATAATGGGTGCTCTGATACCATTTGATGAGAACCTTTAGATGCAACACCCCAAAGTTAGCTCAAAGGGTGGGAGTATACAATGTGTTATTAGTTATTCATTGTTAACTGAATACTGTGGTTACTCTTTAAAGTCCAAACTATTTAGTACCAGTGAGATTTTTTACTGGTTATATCAATGTGTATTTAACACATAGATACGCTGAGTTTTTGTTTCCTGATGATGTGCTTTTTTCTTAATCATTAACCCTAGTAATGATGAATGCCAATTTCATCTCTCCTTGACTGTAGATATGTGTCTGGTGTTGGCATCACATAATGGACATGGCTGAGAAGGACGACACAGAGGGACGATGTCCTGCGTGTCGTTCTCCATATGATAAGGAAAAGATCGTTGGGATGGCTGCAAACTGTGAGAGGTTATTCTTTTAACACTACATTTCTGTAGGCTTGAAATTTTGTATTGTTTTCATAAGCCCTTTCTTCCTTTTCATATTATGCATTAATGCATTTGTACAATTATATCTCAAAACAAGTCTTCAAATACCTTATGTGTATTAGAAACTATGAAGTTGTTATATTTTACATTTAGGTTTTAGATGGAACAAAGGAAAAAAATTTGTTATTAAATTTTTTGTTTCTTAGATATTATTATTTAGAAACTTGTTTAAGCTACCAAACTGGGCCTCTTTTGTGTGTTTCTTTCCATTAGATTGGTCGCTGAAGTTCATATGGAAAGAAAGATTAAGAACCAGAAATCAAAGTCTAAATCATCTGAAGGGCGGAAGCAGCTTAGCAGTGTGCGAGTGATTCAGCGGAACCTTGTGTACATAGTGGGATTGCCTCTGAATCTGGCAGATGAAGATGTAATATTTTTACCTCATCTGAATTCAATTGTTGTCATCTTGTGTATCTGGTTCCTGCCCCTCTCCCCTGTCTTTTCATATTTTCAGTGTAAGTTTTTTATTTTATTTTTTTCACCATTTATGCAGCTTCTCCAGCAGCGAGAGTATTTTGGTCAGTATGGTAAGGTCTTAAAAGCATCGATGTCTCGGACAGCAGCAGGTGTCGTCCAGCAGTTTCCCAACAGTACATGTAGTGTGTAAGTTTATGTTCTCTTCAAATTTTTCTGGCTTAGTTTTTTCCTGTGTTACCGTGCTCAATTGTCAATAGAAGCCATAGTGGCCATCATAGCAATATAGCCCAGTGGCTCTTGGCCCCTCCTGAATGTTTGTAACTTGTATATCAGTTTTCACTGTCGTGGTTGTGGCCCATAGTGGCCACTAGTCTATTGGGAGCCAAATGCCCTGTTTTAACCTCACTAAAACCTACCCCCTTTAAATGGGCTGCATAAATTAGTGACTTTTGGTCCATTGACACCCAAAAACTAATCTAGATATCAGAAATCGTTTTGACAGAGCATCGCAAACAGCAGTTCTTTATGTATGTGTCCAGTGTCCACCTTGTTTCTGTTCTCTTCAATCCATATTCTTGTTCGTGAGTCACTTTAGTTGTGTTTGTAACAATTACTTCTATTTCTCGTAATAATTTAGTTAATCTTGATCTCTTTTTTTCAAGTAATTCCTATACTTATTTCCCCTCTTCCATCTTTTCCCTTTTACAATTTGTTTTCTTCATGCTATTAAGTTTTAAAACTACTAGGATTATCAATTATCTGGTTTTTGAAATTTTTTGAAGTTTTTAATTGCAGCGGCTTTCTTTGCTGTGGCAGCTCTACAATCTGCTATGTCACTATTGCTTTTTTGGCTTGTCCACTGCACACTGCATTCAGCCATTAACGTCATTAGTATTATGGTTTTTTGTTGCTAGCTTGTCATATTGGTTGCTATGTTAAATAGATCTCTGTGTCTGATTTGTTGTCATTCAGGGGAATTAAAAAGTGCAGGAGTCTACATAGTTACTATTGCTTTTCGAATACTTCTCTTTAAACCTTGGATGAATGGAAATGACCAACAAAAAGACTTTATAAAAACAATTTTTTTCCTGGGTAAAAGAAATAGAAAAGACCATTTATACACTAAGCACGTCCTTTTATTAAAAAGACAGAAAACAGGGTTTCTTTTCTTGTCTCTCTCCAATATACTCCCTGCTATGTCAGCATGTTTGGTTACCTTTTTTATAATATATTAAATGTTCCAGCTCTTAAAGGCAGTTTTTTTGGTTTCAGATATATTACTTATTCAAAGGAAGAAGAAGCAATTCGATGTATTCAAAATGTACATGGATTTGTTTTGGAGGGAAGACCTTTAAGGTACCAATATTTGCAGGCATTGAAGCTTTTCATGTATGGGATGATTGGCCTCTGGTTCTTTGCTTACCCGTTCTGTATTATTTTGGCTTGTACATATGCAGGGCTTGTTTTGGGACAACTAAATATTGTCATGCATGGCTCAGAAACATGGTCTGAAATTTACTTATTCCTATGTAGATTTTTGACTTCTTCTTTAATTAATTAAGCTTTTAATGGAGGTAAGATTGTGATAACCAGCCTTGCAGCAATCCGGATTGTCTATATCTGCATGAGATTGGCTCTCAAGAAGATAGTTTCACAAAAGATGAAATAATGTCAGCATACACTAGGTACTTTTTCTTGTCTTAAATGAATATTGATACGAGGTTTATTTTGATTCTGTTGAAAGATAAAATCTATTGTTACACTTGGGTGTCTATGATTCTGCCATTCAGTCCTTTTAATTGGATAAAGTAAAGGAGAGTACTTTACCTTTATTTGCTTAAGCGTATTTGGAATATCTTGTTGGATGGTTAAATATTTAAAACTTGTAACCTGACGATTCCTTCCTTTTAGAAATTAAGGCGAAATAATGAATGATAATGGCAATGATTGTGGTAATTAAAACTCCCCGTGCATTGTAATTGTTTTTAGGGAAAAGTTCATCAATGTCCTTGTGGTTTGCTTCAAATATGCCCCTCTGGTTTTTTTTCTATCACATATGCCCCTGTGCTTTGTAAAAAATAAGAAACCACAGGGGCATATGTGATAAAAAACATACCCTTTTAAAAATCACAGGGGCATATGTGGTGATAAGAAAAAAATCACAGGGGCATAAGTGATTCTGGAGTAAATCACAGGGGCATAAGTGATTCTGGAGTAAATCACAGGGGCATTGGTGAACTTTTCCCTTGTTTTTAACAGCAATTGGCAAGCTTGAACATAGTTTTTTTTGCAGTTAATTATGATTTCATCCATTTTTGAAATGAATTCGGGTGGGGTATAATTGGATAAATTAAATTATGTTTACCTAATTTGTATGTTTCTGTTTGCAAATTTTCTCTTGCTTGAACTGCATGTGGTGCTTTTCATATAATGGTCTTTGTTGTTTTGAAGAAGTCGTGTTCAACAAATTACTGGTGCTGCAAACAATATACAACGGCGGTCAGGGAATGTATTGCCTCCTCCATTGGATGATTGGATGACTAATTCTTCAGGGAAACCCATTGTGAAAAATTCTACAAGTGTAGGACCTTTTTTCATGCTTCCTTTAAATGTTGCTTTGTTATATTGCCTCCTTTTTTGGGTGTTTGCTTTTACCATATCCTTTTTGTGAGCTACTTCTAGGAAAATTTAATCCGTGCACTCTGCAGCTGAACATCTTGGTACTAACTTTTTGTTTTAATTATGGAGCAGAACACTGCTAGCATTGTAAGAGGTTCAACTCCTAATGAAAATTCTGGGAGGCCTATAGCTCTTCCTGCTGTTGCATGGTAATGTGTTATTGTATTTGGCTTTCAAGATTGAAGTAATTTAAAGGTAACTAACATTTCAACCTGTGTTTGCTAGGGGTACACGGGCTACAGATTGTCAGCCAGATGCAGGAGGTTCATTATGTCCAAATGGACTGTCCAAGCCCAAACCTGATACAATCAGCAGCACACTACCGTTTTCCTCAGCTGTTGCAGGCACAATTCAGGTTTCATTGAATAGTGATGTGACAAAGAGGCCATCATCTAGTGAAGGCAGTCATAGTATGTTGCCTGGAGTAAAAAATGAATTATTGAAACCTGTTAAACAATACAATAGCATGGAATTTGATCTGATGTCTAGTGCCAGCGAAAAAACTTTGGCTTCTGATGCTGATGCTTCTCTTGCACCTGTGAATTTGAACAACCAGTTGTCTTCTCTACCATTAGCCACATATAGTGATAGAGGCAGTTGTACTACAACGAACACAACGAACACAACAAATTCTATTGAGATCACTGGACAGCCATGCAGCTTTGGTCCCGAGGAAGCAATTATTGCTACCAATGAAGAGATTCAGAATTTGTCCTCTGAGTTGTCCTCTGTTAACATTGGTAGGAATGCCCAAAATGAACTCTACGGCCCAACCAAACCTTGTAGCCCGCCTTCTGATTATGTCTTGGTCAAACCTATGCCATCTCATGGATCACAGTATAATGCTGATGTACTTAGAGATGGAATTGTTACAAATGCGGCCAGTAAAGCTGCTACATCAGATAATGAGGTTTGTAATTCAAAGGAATGGTGTGATTTGAGATTGGATTCTATATCTCAACTAGTATCAGGCAAGGTTGAAGTGGAAGATGATGTGACATCTTTTGATAATCAAAGACATAAGGATCCAGAGGTTGTTTTTCGTTCTTATTTGCCAAAGTCAGTGAGTTTCCATCATGCCTCAAACCATTCTAGTTCTCATCTTCTGCAGCATGATGAGCCTTGTACTGTTGTAAATGCTGGTTCTCTAGCTGCAGATGATAAAGTTGGGGATGACTCCCTATTACATGCACCTAACATATTGCGTAATGGATATCCTGAGAAATTGGTCTGCACCAGTTCTTATGGTTTGCTTCATGGTGAGAGGAATGAGCAATGCTTTGGAAGATTAGTTAATGAAGCAGGTAATACTGGAAGTGATGCTGCTATTGATAAGGGTGAGAGTAGTATAATTTCAAATATATTGTCCATGGATTTTGATTCCTGGGATGACTCACTAACATCCCCTCAGAATTTGGTCAAGTTGTTGGGTGACAACACTGATGATAACCAGCATGGTCCTCTAAAGAAATCTAATTCATGGAAAGTTCAAAGTAACAATCAATCAAGATTTTCTTTTGCAAGACAGGAGGAATCCAAAATCCAAGCCTTTGGTGTACATCCACCATATGGTGCCAGCCAGCAATTTCCAAAGAGTCGCTCACTCATCCAGGATTTTGCAGAAAGGGACTTTTCTATGGACAAGTTTGGTGGTGCAAATGGCTTCCCTGCCAATAACCTTGAGGAATCTGAAAATCTAGGCAATGGGTCTTTTGTTACTTCTTCTAATAAACTTTCTGGTGAGTATTAATAGCTTACTTAAATTGGCTTCTAAAGCTTTTTATATATCTCTGCCATTATACTTGAAGATTCTTCTTGTTGAGAAACCTGTATTTGAATTTTTTATTGTTTTTGATGGGATTTGCTGGAATTAACTAGTGAAAGGCCTATTGTCAGGGGATAACTTCATAACCAATCGCATTTTGCAAAAAAAGCTCTACCTTGTGTGTAGAGTAAAAATTGAGTTTTCATCATTATCGAGAAAATGACAATTGCTGTAGTGCACAGTTATAGCTTAAGGTCAACTGTGGCCTGGCTTTTCTGTCTATTTAAATGTTTGGATAGCATAATTTTTTCAATTGGGCTGTGGTTTATAGTAGAGCACTGATTTTGATAAGAATTATGTCGCGGATTTTAAAGTAGTATAACAGCTTCTAAAGCTGTCATTTCTTTGTATAGACATCTAATGTTCTACCTTTATTATGGTTTTCAGCTGTTTCAAGAGCACAAGTTTCAGCACCACCGGGATTTTCAGTTCCAAACAGGCCACCGCCTCCTGGTTTTTCCTCTCATGAGAGAATGGGGCAGGCTTTTGACGCCATTTCTGGTTAGTTATTGTTCTTCCAACTTTTACATGTCATTTTGCATATTGGTTGAATATAACTATTATCCTTTTGACAGGGAATTCGTTGCTCGACCATTCTTTATTACTGAGAAATTCATATCAGACACCCTCAACTGGAAATATTGGTGGTGCAGGAGACATTGAATTTATGGATCCTGCTATTTTGGCAGTTGGTAAAGGGAGACTTCAAGGTGCATTAAGCAACCAAGCGCTAGACATGCGATCCAATTACCCCCCACAGTTAAATTTCTTTGAAAATGAGGCCCGACTTCAACTATTGATGCAGAGATCTCTCTCACAACAGCAAAATCTTCGATTTTCTGAAATTGGGAATTCTTATTCTCAGATTAGTGATTCTTATGGCATTTCTCCAAGGTTAGATCAATCACAAGTCCCTAATCTGGCTTCATTTCCTCAGTTGTCTCTGCAGCAGTCTAGAAATGCAGTCATGTCAAATGGCCAGTGGGATGGCTGGAATGAAGTGCAGAGTGGAAATAGTCTGGGTGTGGCTGAGCTTTTGAGAAATGAAAGATATGGATTTAATAAGTTTTATGGATATGATGATTCTAAATATCGGATGCCAAATTCTGGGGATATGTACAACAGGACATTTGGGATTTGAATTTGTTGGCTACATTATTTTTCTTAATGTTGTTCATTCACTTCATTGTAAAGCAGAGTCAGAAATGGACAAACAGAAATTTTCTCCATTGCCGAATGCGTTGGGGCCGATTCATGATATAGCTGATCTAGTGGTCTACCTAATGATGAAACTGGCAAGTGTAATTTATAGCTGCAGCTGGTAATAATTCAAGATTCCTCTTTCTTGCTTTTATTTTTATGATATTATTAGCTTGTAATGGCTTGTCCATTATTTGTTCATGAGAATGTCTTCAACTACTTGTCTGCGAATACTAGAAACTATCGTGCTTCCTTTGCTACTAGGCTTCTCTAGTCATATGTGACTTTCCTGTTTGCTTTAAAAAATGTAAGCACTCAATTTCTCCCTTTTTTTGATGTAGTTCTGGATTTGAGGATGTGAGAGCTGTGTTGAGATTCAAGGTAAGATATCAACGGCAGACCGTAAAATGATCTAATTGGCAGGTGCATCTTAGTTTAGCGTTTTCTCTTGAAGTACAGAGCACAATCAAATAGATGTATCCTATATCATTGGTATTGTAATCTTTTTTGTTTTAGCCGACATTGTGGATATAGATAGAGGTTTGATGGGATTGATTCGGTGGAAATAATTTTTGCTGCAGCTTTTTATCTTGGCAGAGTTTGATATTCATATTTGGAATGAAATAGGCCACTTTTTAACTGGGAAACTCCTTGTATGTGTGACGCTTCGCTATCTGGCAAATCTTGTGACTTTTTTCCCGCTAGATCTTTTACAGCTGTTGCTTCTTTTCTTTGTGCATAATTTTTTTAGTGGCAGTTAATCACTTTTTGTATACACAGCAGGATAAGAATTCGATGTCTTAAGTTATATTCAATTTTTCTGCTAATTGTCCTATTTTTTCTTTTCTCTCCTTTGCATTTTGTCTTGTGATTTTGTAAATCGGTTATCTGGCTATATAGCATCCAAAGTTATTAAACGCAGATTGCTGCATGTCGTGGTCAATCTCAAAAAATATTTTAGCGCTATAGTGGGTTGTGGTTGCGGAAATAGCAAAATAGATATATGGCAGAAATAATAGCAAAAAGAAATATTTTTTAAAGGCAGAGATAACAGAAGTGACAGATAGAGATGTAGATAGATTAAAGAATCTTTTAAAAAACTTGTTATACATTTAAATTTAGGACAAAATTGATATTTTGTTTTGTGATAGCAATATACTGCAAATGTGATTACAATGGTTGCTATTGTGTTCCAATGGATGTCTTTGCGAGGCATCGCAATGTCTATACGCATTATTGCGATGCAAATAACTATTATGATAGTATCATGGCCATGGTACAAGTAACTCATGCCACTTGATGGATGTCTTTGTGCATGGCTCTGTTAATACATTCAATTTTCTGCGTATTTTTAAGCAACAGTACATCTTGGATGTATTTTAACATAATCTTGGGGACAGTAATAAATATTATGTTCAAGGGCTGATTACGGGTGGTTAGTGGGATGGGTCATTAGAATGTTATGCTTTTTTGTGGGTCTCTTCATGCTTTTTATAAGCAGTCACTTTGACGGTCTTTGATTATTTTTTGCTACAAATGTTATGGCTTGGATATTTATTTTTTGTTATGTGGCCGAAACAACGGGATTTTTATTAAAACCGGATTTGGAAGTCAATTGGGGCGTGGAGGCTGTGGCATAGCAGCACTTGGCCTTTTAGTGATACTCCATTACTATTTTCGGTTATAGTAATGCTATATATACAATTGTTTTTGCACGGAAACTATTCATATAATTTTACATCTGGAATTGTAGAAAAGTTCATTCCTTTGACAGCAATTAGATTTTATCTTTTGGTTTAAGGCTCAAATTCATTCACAAATTAATAGTCCGACCTTTGTTATTTTCTTGTGTCGTATTGGAATGCAATTCAGGAAACCTTCTCATTGAGATGCTGCTTTTGAAAACATAATTTAATGTCCGGTGCATGTCAACTAAATTTGCAGTACACCGGTCCTTTTAGGCTTTGTTTGGGAGTTTGGAGGGGAGGAGAAGGGAAGGAAGGGGATTAAGGGGGAGCGAGGGGAAGGAAGGGAAGAAAATTGAAGGGTATTATTCTCTTCCCTTGTTTGGGAGTTAAAAAAATGGTAAAGGAGAAATTGGAGGTCAATGAGGTATTTTTACAATTTTACCGTTTTTCTAAAATTATTATAATTATTATATTTTACAAATAAAATTAAATTTAAAATTGCTAAACAAAATTATTTATCTATTTTTCACACTACGAAAAAAAAATCAGATTTTCAACGAAAATTCTACGTTGCATACGATAAAATTTCCGTCAAAAAAATATTTTTCCGTCAGAATACTTTTCATTGAGAGGCGACATAAGTTTTATCCGATGAAATTTTTTACAAAAATAAACTTTCTGTCAAAATTTACGACGGAATATAGTTTCCGTCAAAAGTTGACAAAAAAGATTTGTTAAATATTTTCGTCAACAAAAATTCTATCAAAAGTTTTGTAGGAAATAAGAATTCTGTCAAAATTTGACAGAATATTTTCCATCAAAATTTTTATATGAAAATGTTTCCCAACAAAAAAAAAATTAATCAAATTTTTTGAGGTAAATGTTTCTGTGAAACTTTCGACATAATTTACATTCCGCAAAGAATTTTGACAGAATATTTTGTTTTTGTCAAATTTTTGTACGGAAATATTTTCCATCGAAAATTTTTGATGTTCCGTTGAAGATTTTTATAGAAATGTTTTTTCTCGAAAATTTTACCGGAAATATTTTCTGTCGAAGATTTTCGATGAAAATGTGTTTCGTAGCAGATTTCAACGGAGATTTTTTACATCAAAATGGATGAAGAAAATATTTTAGTCAAAAACTTTTGACGCAATTTAAATTTGTAAAGAATTTTGATAAATTTTTTTTCAATCAAATTTTTTTACATAAATATTTCTCATTAAAATTTTTACGAAAATTATTAATGGAAATGTGTTTCGTTAAATTTTTGAAGGAAATATTCTTCGTCGAAAATTTCGAAGAATATGTTTTTTTTGTCAATTATTTTGAGGGAAACATTTTAACGGAATTTAGATCCGTATAGAATTTTGACACAAAAAATTCTCTGTCAAAAGTTTTTACAAAAATATTTTTCGTCACAAATTTTTACGGAAAATTTTTTATCCAAAATTTTCGCTGGAAATGTGTTCTGTTGAAAATTTTGATGGAAATATTTTCCGTAAAAAAATTTGACATAAATATTTCCTGACAAAATTTTTTACGTAATTGTTTTCTGTCAAAAAAATTTAAGGAAATATTTTCGTTAAAAGTTTTAACAGAATTTAGATTCCATCAAGAATTTTGACTGGATTTTTTTTCCGAAAAATATTTATGTTAGTGATTATGGCCAATTCTTGTTTCGTTTCTATTTATGACGTAATGTGATTTTCGTTAAAAATCTCGTCACTATTTTGACGAAATATTTTTCGTCGATAAATTCTATCGGTATTTGAGACTTTTCTAATAATGTCACAATTAAAAATGATTCACATTTATATAGTTTTCACATTTTAATGCTAAGGATAAATAAGTAATTTTTAATATTTCCCCACTCAAATCCTCCAAATTGGGGGAACTTTTAATTTTAACAAAAAAAATGAGGGTTTTGGAGGGTTTAGTAAAAATCATCAATTCTCTTCCCTCATTTTTTTAAACTCACAAACAATGGAATGACTTATTAAAATCATCCTATTCCATTCCTTCCCCTCCAAAAACCAACTCCCAAACAAAACATTAGGCTTTTTTTTTTTTGGAGATACAAAACATTAGGCTTTGTTTTGGAGTTTGGAGGGGAAGGGAAGAAAGGGTATTCAAGCGGGAGGGGAAGGAAGAAAAGGAAATTAGAGGGTATTTACTTCTCTTGTTTGGGAGTTAAAAAATGGTAATGGAGAAATAGGAGGGTTAATAAGATATTTTTATAATTTACCCTTTTTTAAAAATTTATATAAATATTATATTTTACAAATATAATCAAATTAAAAATTTCATAAAAAAATTATTTACGTATTTTCACATTACTAAAAAAGTTCATATTTTTGACAAAATTTCTACGTTGCAAACGACGAAAATTTCGTCAAAGAATTACTTTTCTGTCGGAATACTTTTCGTCGAAAAGCGGCGAAATTTTTATCTAATGAACTTTTTTACAAAGATAAATTTTCGACGAAAAAAAGAATTCTGTAAAAAAATTTGACGAAATATTCTCCATCCAAAAATTTTGATGAAAATATGTCCCGATGAAAATTTGACGGAATTTTTTTTCTTAAAATTTTTTAGGGAAATATTTCTATCAAAACTTTCGACGGAATTTAGTTTCCTTAAAAAAATTTGATGAAATATTTTTTGTAGAAAATTTTTGACGAAAATGTGTTTGTTGAAAATTTTGATAGATACGTTTTTTATTGAAAATCTTGAAGGAAATATATTTTGTTGAAAATTTTGATGAATTTTTTTTCGTCAATAAAGGTGACGAAAATAATTTCGTCGAATTTTTTTGAAAGAATTTAGATTCCGTAAAGAATTTTGACGAATTTTTTTCCTTTAAAATTATTTACATAAATTTTGTTCGTCCAAAATTTCGACGAATATTGTTTTTTGTCAATATTTTGAAGGAAATGTGTTGACGGAATTTAGATTTCATAAAGAATATTGAGAAAAAAAATTTCTTTCATAATTTTTTACATAAGTGTTTTTTGTCACAAATTTTTACGAAAATATTTTTCATCGAAAATTTTCGTTTGAAATGTGTTCCGTTGAAAATTTTGACGGAGATGTTTTCCGACAAAATTATTTTTTGTCGAAAATTTTCGATGGAAATGTGTTTCGCCGAAATTTTTGACGGAAATATTTTTCCTTAAGAAGTTTGATGAAATATTTCTGTTGACAGATTCTACAAATTTAAATTTTATCAATAATTTTTCCTAAATTATTTTTCCGAAAAAAATTTATGTGAGTGATTATGGCCAAATCTTGTTCTGTCTCTAATTTCATTTTTAGTTTCATCGGAAATGTTTTTTCGTCTCTATTTTCAACGTAATATGATTTTCGTCAAAAATTTCATCACTATTTTTGATGAAATATTTCCCGTCGATAAATTTTGTCGATATTTGATACTCTTCTAATAATGTTACTATTAAAAATGATTTATTTTTACATAGTCTTCACACTTTATTGTTAAGAGTAGATAAGTAATTTTCAATATTTTCTCTCTCAAACCCCCCAAATTGGGGGGAACTTAAATGTTAAGGGTGAGAAGGGTTTTGGAAAATTTTGTAAAAATCTCCAATTCTCTTCCTTCATATTTTTAAACTCGCAAATAAGGAAAGGAATTTACTAAAATCCTTCATTTCTATCCCTTCCACTCTAAAACCGACTTTCAAAGAAAGCCTTAAAGAGTGCCGGTGAGATCACGGTGAGAATTGTGTTGTTGTGAATAGTTAGTTACAATTTACAAGCACGAAGTTTTGGGGATAAATTTCACCAGCTTACAAGTCAATGTTTCGTTAAAATTAGAAATATAAAGGCAACTTTGGTTTTGCCATGGAACGTGTGTTCAGTGCTGTAATGATCCATTAGCATTATTTGCACACTTGCAAGCGAGTTCTGTCTTGTGCATTTTCTATGTGTCGCATACTCTGAGGATATTCTAACTACTAAAAATTCTTACTATTAACTTATTACCTATCACATCACCGTTGGATCAAAGAGAGAGAATGTTAAAAAGTTTTTGAAGAGAGAGAAAATGTAAATCTAATGGTGATTATATATGTAGTAAGTTAGTAGTAAAAAAGTTTAGTAATGAGAATATCCCTTCTCTACTCTAAATATTCCATCAAACAATTGCAAGCGTTGTGTTTTTAGCTAAAATTTTGGCAGAACAATCCACTATTTCGAGAAAAGTGTGCTTCCTTGCCAAATTATTAGAATATCTAGTAATTGTCCGAAGGAATAAGCGGTTGGAAGATTCACCCATTCAAGGGTTAACAAGTTTGTCAATCATTCGGGAAAAAATTCAGGTTATTTAGCATTTTTGTGGAGTAATGTGACTAAATCAATCTGTTCCTAACTTATGAAGCACCGATACGCATTTTCGATACGTTATTCGATAATAGAGGATGTCGATTACCAAACGATACGTTTCCGATACGCATATCCGATACGTTGGAAAAAAAAATTAAGGAGTATCGGTGCTTCTTAGTTTCTAACAACTCGGTAGCTGTTCCGGTGGCAACGCAGCATCAAAATGTTATTTTATTATTCTTTTGATTTAAAATAATTATTTTTAACTTTTTTAATAATTTTTTTTGGGAAAGTAGCTAAAAAAAAGTTGATTTTAAAAAATAACTATATTCGATTAAATTATTATTTTATTTCATTAATGTTCTTCCTCATCCTATTTAATATGAATATTAAGAAATAAGGATTTAAAAAAAAAAAGGTTTAACAGTTTTTTTTTAAAAAAATTGAAGTGACAATTTAAATTGAATTATTTTTTAAAATGATAATTATTTTAAATTGATAGGGTTATTATGGTAATTTTATTGTATAAAAATATATATATATACTCTAGGTTTCTTTTTATTGAAGATTTTTTTTTGTTATATTGCATTAGCATTATTTGCACACTTGTCGAGTTGGCGGGTCGTTACACTTACACACTTACACCCCTAATTGCATCTAAGCCTAGGTCAACCCTGCTAATTTGAACTACAAACTACATAATTTAAGTTTTCTATGTGCAAGTCATTTCTCCATTTTTTTGACCTATCACTCCAATGTGGATCTATGAAGCATCGACACTTCAAAAATCCTGACGTGTCGTGTCCGACATTTCCCGACACTTTTCGACACTCCAACACACGTTATAGAAATTCAAAAAAATGTTTAAAGGTTACATTGCGTTGAGTTTTTAGTTCCAACTATTAAATTCATTGGATTACGATTGCTATTTTATTGAGTTTAATATAAATATTTGAGATATCTTATGTTTTTTTGCAAAATTTATGAATATTATAAATTTAGATTCATTTTTATTAAATTATTGAATATTAAATATAATATACACCACATAAATTAAAAATATTATTTAATATCAAAACGTATCCTAACGTGTCGAAATCTAACATTTTTTAAAATTAACATGTCAGAGTGTCGTGTCGTATCATGTTACGTGTCTCGTTTCAGTGTCGGTGCTACATAGATGTGAATTGATGAAAGGACGCAAATTTCATATTATTTGACATCTGGGTACATAATAAATTGCTGTGTGTGAATTTTTTGAAAAAAGTTATGCATAATTATACCGTGGCTTTTTCTAATTTTGGTTGGAAAAAGTTTTAGTACTGCTACTTGATGACATTTGTATGTTTGTCTAAAATTGCAATTTTATGAAATTGTGTAAAAATAAATATTGGGTTACAATAGTTAAACTTTACGATCAAAGTTCACCTATAATAGTGGTAATATCAAACTTCCCTAAAGAGGTCTCACTCAAACTTCTCTATGGAGGTATTTAAATTCTTTTCCTCATGGAGGATTTCTTCACCTCACTTTGTTGATTTATCTCTTCCTCTATTTATAGATGGCTAGGAGGATATCTTCAATGCTCTAGATTCTTCTCCATTTAATGTGAAAGATTTCAATACAACTCTTTGTTCTCATGAAACATTTTCATTTTTCCATGCATTGAAACTTGTATCTAATTAAGAAGAAATAATCCAACACATAGTAATGAGAATTGCCTCACAAACAACTAGAACTATCAGCTACAATATTCAGAAATGAATTAACACCGAAGGGTCCAAGCAATCAACACTATGATTATCCAAGAGAGGTCAGTGCACTAATATAGTCTTGACAAAGAACGCGTGACATATAATGTGGTAATACTAATCTTTGTTGTTAACATAACATTATTATTAATTTAGAATGGTAACGCAATGCATATTGGTGAAAATAGCTTTCGGTAATCCTGTTTCAATAACCGTATTATATCACAGCTTTTTGGGAAGAAAGCGAAGATAACTTGTCAAATATTAATTCTCTTTTTTAATTAAAAGGGTTTCTACTTTTATGCTAAGTTAAGGGTAGTTTTGAATATAATATGATCATGCCGTGTCTAATAATTTCTAAAACTTGCCAATTATTCCCGTCTCTGTTATATCTGATATGTCTTATGTTGTTTTTGTTTTTCCTAGCTAACAAACCAACTAATTGTTTTAATGTATTTACTCCAACTTAAATTTGTGGAAAAAGGAATCAATCATATAAAATATGCTTACCTTGCCTGCATACAGTTACACTAGGGGAGTTTTAGGGTCCATTTTGTTAGATTGGACATTGAATTCTTCATCTACCACGGTCCCTGCGTCTATTTTTTGTGTGGTTGTTTTTTAGCGAGAGTGGCATGCTGTATGCTTGTCATAACAATGATGCGGAGTAATGTTGGATTGGAGAAGAATTTTGGTGGTGCCTACAGTTACACCATCATTTTTAGTGGTCCATTTTGTTAGATTGGACATTGAACTATTGAATCTAAAAGAGAGAGAAAAAATAAAATATAAACTTTTGTACAAGTATCATTCATTGAATGGAAATACCATGTGAAACCCGGAGAACTAAATATTTTTCCGTTGGATTGAGATCATGGTGAATTGGCATGGAGTGCAGCTAGCCACCGCATTATATAACTGGTATGCTACTGCTAGAGCCTAGAGGAGAGAGTCCCAAAAAGCAACAATATAATAATGATAATAATAATAATAATAATAATAATAATATCAAGCTTGCTTTCAATTTCAAGTGGGGAGTGAAAGTTAAATGAGAGTTACTTGACGTTCAAGCAACTTACCGGTGAGTGTGAAAAACAAAAAATTTAATCTTTGTTCTTTGTTGCGGAATCCGTTACTCTCTACGTCTCTTGAGTTATTCCTAGAATCTACTTGTTAAAACACATTGGGGTTTATCGTTTAGGATTACCTTAATACTTGAAGGCGTCAAAGGGGATGATGCCCCTCTAATGGTGATCCACACAACTGCCTCTTTGATTGCCTGTGAGAACTCCTTCTCTTTAAATCCTCCTTCACTTAGATGCATGCCAGGCGATTGCAAGGTTGAGGCTTCAAGTGTTTGGTTTAATTTTCTCAAGATAATGATAGTGTCTTGAGGTTAGGTGATAGAGCAATAATGGAGGAACGACTTCTTTATGCAAGTGTGTTAGGCTCTAGGTTTTTTAGATGGAACACATAATGGGGTGCTTCTTTTTAGCCGATTATTGATAGGATCCAATCTTAACTTGAATTGCACTAGGATACTCTAACTTCAACAAGATCCATGATCATCTTTGGATTGTATGTTATCATGTAGTTGGAGAACTATTCTCCACATTTGAATTCAAAATTCAAATGACTTAGTGAAGGCACTACTTGGAATTCAAGATTCAAAAATGATTTCTTGAATCTTATTGAATTTGTTCCTAACTTGAATTTGAAATTCAAGCATCATGGATCATATCCATGATATAAAAAAATTGCCTATCTCATCCAATCCATTGGTTGTTGCTTCAACAATGTTATCCAAATTCAAATTCAATCTTGTCCTAGTTCGTAATTTAAATTTGAATTCGAATTGACCCAATTTTGGCCAAGTCAACTGTTTGGCTTTCTAGGACTCATGCCCAAGATCATATTGGGCCTACTAATACATTTGGGCCTATTAGTGGAGAAACTAATTTCTCATTAGAAGGATTCATTGTAGAGACTATTATTGGCCCAAACTCGCTAGAGATAAACAATCAAGAACAACCTAAGTGTGTGACCTATTAGGCCCAATTAGTCACTGACATAAATAAATTTGGACCAACTAAACTCCTTTAACAGACTCAATTTATCTAATGACCACATAAGACACTAGCAATGCTCTGCGGCCCCAGAACTAATCGAGTTGATAAAGTGATCTACTTTTCTAATTTAGATATTGTGCTAGGATCATCCCTCACATCATCGTTCACATTTAGTCGAGAGCAAGGATAGAGTATTACCTCTCTTGATTGACTAAATGCAGCTTTTCATAAAACTAGGAATTTTCTTCTATTGACTCTAAGACGGAACATGACTCCTTATGATCTCTTACTATGCATAGATTCCCAAGTCAACTAGAAGTCATCCAAGCCCTTGTGAACGATTAATCCCTTGTAGGGGATTGTGAGTCCTTTCGGCATGTTCATCTACATTAATGTATTCATGTTATACCTAAGAGTACATTCTTCTCCCCATTTTTCATGCTGATAGAGTTGTACAGTCAAAGTATAACCCTGGTACATAGTGTTTGATGACATCCTCAAGTCTAGGATGATCTGCATTACCAAACGATAAGAGACTTTATAAATCCAATGATACAATGAATCCTTGTGGAGTCTTTTGGCGTGTCAGTTCAGTGCTATTTATTCTCTAACAGATCCACCCACGACATCAGTTAAGACATCTCCATACCTGCATTCCACGAGGTCTTTACCTTGTATCTCCATACAAGTAGATGATGTCGTACTAGTCTTGTTGAGATCGCCAATGCCCTATCTTGGTGATCCAAGACTAGAAACAAGTTTCAAGCAATAGACATGTAGTGTCCTATGTTAGAAAATTTTATTTATGTGTGCAATATTAATTAATTTGTTTTGTTTTTAAAAATTAATCGGGTTAATAGATATTCCAATTCTGTTATTTTAATTAGCCCGTTGTGATCATATTGAGTTTGACTTTTGACATCTGTTGGTATTGAGCTTAGTTGAGCAGCACAATGTAGGCATTACTGCCTGATTGAGCTTCTGTGATGGGTGGACCCATCAGACATAACCCATCAGACACACTGTTGATTAGGATTTTACTAGGTCTCCTCTCTAGCCTATTTATATTGGGATTAAGCCCCATGAGCCACTATGCTCCCATCGCACTGAGGCTGTCACTTTTGGAATAGGTCATAGAGAGAAAGATTCTGCCACATTATCCCATCTTTCCCGCGACTTTATAATGGTCCAACAATATATGCAAAATCCTACTTTGATTTTATATTATTGAGTATTTTATAATCATATACATGATTCAGGATTATTAATTCTTACATCCTTAAGTTCTCATGATTATGATGCCTATCATAGATCCTCGAGAGAGACATTTGTTTTTATCTTTAAACTCATATTAAGGATAAAATTTACTTAATTTATTAATCATGAATTACCAAATTATACAATGTACTCGTAACATAAATGGTCTTTAGGACACTTATATGGCTAGCAGAGTGGCATATAATCACTGTTTTCAAATTGTGATTTTTGTTTATCATAAGTATTTGAACTGGGTCGACCCTTTATAAGTAATAACGATAGTTGTTTGTGCACTGCATGTATCATTTATTCAACTAATGACAACGACTTAACTGTCAGAAGATTCTGGTGTCTAAACAATAATATAACAACTTTATATTTCTTTTTGTTTCTTTTAACCTATTATTAAATTATTCTGTGTCTTCGCCAGTACATGTCATGATTTATGATAGATATCAACTATAACAAAAGTTAGACACAAACAATAAAACAAATGTGGGCAAACAAAGACCTACCATCACCTACCCTAAAAGAAAAAGATAGATGGACAGATAGAAATAAAAAAAAGATCAGAGTACACTTGGTCCTCAAATCCTATCAATCGGGGTGTAATCTTTGGAGCCACACGTTTATAATGTTTCTTTTTAATGAAGTGGGGGACACACACTTTCATAGCACACTGCAAATATCCTATCCAATTTCGGTGGCAGTTGGATTGGATATAAACCGGGACCTTATCCAACGCTACTATAATAAGTCACTTTTCCATGGTTTTTGTTTTTTTTAAGGGATAATCTTATTACCAAAATCTTCTACTACCAATTCACTATCTATCTAATCACCATTGAATTTTTTTCAAAAACTTTTTAGCATTCTCTCTCTTCGATTCAATGATGATTAAATAAGTAATAAATTAATAATAGAAAAATTTGATAGTAAGAATATCATTTCTCTTTTTCTTTAACTTGCCGGGTATATATACCGAATTGTCCATGCTTGTCACACATTTTCTCTTAATAACAATTTTCATAATTTCATTTTATTATTATTTAATTTTTTATTTAGAGTTTTGTCTAGGAGGAGGAATATTCTCATTACCAAAATCAAAATTTTTCACTACCAACTTACTACCTATCTAATCATCATTAAATTAACATTCTCTCTTTTTGATCCAATGGTGATATGATGGGTAATAAGTTAGTAATAAGAATTATTTTTTTTTGATAACAAGTAATAAGAATTTTTGGTTGTTAGAATATCCCCACTCTTTGTCTAGAACCAAAAAAAAATTATAGATTGACCAAAGCAATATAATTCTAAAAACAATATTATTATGATATAATTTAAAAAGTATTAATTAAAGTGGCATAATTTTGACATTTTTTTATCATGTGAGTTCATAAATATAACTTTAGTCCATACGGTCGAAAGTAATAAAAAATCATAAAATTATTTTATTTTAATAAATAATTTTCAAATATATATTACAATTGTGAGTCAGCCAGATAAGCACCTGCTTATTATCGAGTGAGTGGTCACCACCAACTTGATTAAAATAAAATACTTGCGCTGACACTGCAATTCAAAATATAACGATAGAGAAAAAAAAATGACAGTTAAAATAATGTGCTTTCTTTATTTTGCTGAGTCAGTATGTGTGTGTGCGAGTCATGGCATTACGTCATATATTTTTCACATTATATTAATTGGATCCATTATATCAATTTTTTGTAATTTTATTTCATTGTTTTACCTGAAAAGGGATCGACTAGGTATCTCATTACTAAAATTAAGGGGTTTGCGTATTGCTTATAACACATTAAACCTATTACAGTAATAAAGGACGAACCATAATATATAGCTTCCAGAAAAAAAGTATTATATTGTAAAGTAAAGATTAATTATGGTGCTGGAAAGGTTAGTCTCGTGGAATATATGGAAAAAGATAAAATAAAAAAATGTACATACTAATTATTTTATACATAATGATCACATTTAACATAGGATTGCAGAGTATTTCTACTTGCCTAACCCGTTGACTGGTATGGGGATCAATAATAGGCTTTTCAACCATTTAAATGTCATTTAAAAAAAAAAAAGACACTATCCAAACAATTCAAAATCAATTTTTTTTTACTAAAATAATACAGTAAAATACGTATTGAAAGGATGCGCACTTAAGTTAAGTATGAGATTAATGTGCATTTAGAATTGATAGAATTATTTATTGCCACGAGGCAAATTTTAATTAGCTACAATTATTTTGCAATGGTTTAAACATGGATAAAGGAGTTACGCACCCACCTCAAGCGTTACTGGTAAACTTGGCAAACTATATATCTAATTCCCTTGGGGTGGGGGGAATTAGCTGTGGCTAAACACGCACAACCAAGAGTTGCGTGCTTTACTACATTAATTTAGTAATTCTTTCTGGTTTTGAATATTTTTTTTATTTTTTAGATTTGAATTAAAACGGTAAAAAAAATCCCCAATAATACTATTTGTATAAGGAATAATTTTTTATTTTTTTTATAAAAAAAGTTCTGATAGAGTGGGACGTCGTATTAGGAGTTTCTTAAGAAAGAATCATATTCTAAGAAAATTAATTCCCTAGTCTTCTCTTTTTCTCTCTTTTTTCAAATTTCTTTATGAGTCTCCTCCCCTATGGGGATGCATTATCCTGAATCACTATATATTTGCTTCTATTCTACAGTGTCTCTAGTAAATTGTAAGTTGAAGAAAGTTGAAATTTTTGTTATGCATGCTTATTTGTGAAAATTACTCGAAAGGAACTCTTCACTTGGTAGTTACTAGGAGGAAGACAAAAAGAGGGGTGGTCCACCTACCCCTTCTTAGACCCGCATACATAAGAATAATATACCCCATTCTGATTCTTTGTTCAGACGGTACAATGAAACAAGGATAGCACACAAGAACAATAATAGTATTTCATTGCTTTGATCTGCTCCATTCATCTACTTATAGCCCACGTATCGTATCTGAATAATGCTACTGTGTGACCCATTTAATAAAATAGTCAGTGCAATGACTTCTGTCACCCACTGTCCATTGTCACACTGGACATGGCCGAACCTCGTTCCAATAAAATTGCAGGTTGACTCAAGAGATATCACAGAGTTCACTATTTATTTTTTTCGCTCTGTTAAAGTAAATAATGAAATTTGATTTTTTTTAAGAAATAATACTTCAATAATTAAATATTATCAGAATTTTTCACCAAAAAATAAAAAATAATACTTTAGTGAATAAAAACTATCCAAATTAAAATTTAAATGAATAGAAAATACAAGGACTAACTAGTAGTGTTTATAAATCAATCCAATGTAATAAAAATCAAATTGAAAAAAAAAAATAAAAAAATGGAAAATTGAATCTTTTTTAATTGAATTAGATCAACTTATGATTTTAAAATTAATCTAATCCAAACAGGACTTATATATTATTTATGAATTGACTGTATCACCCGTTCTTATATATGCAGTTTCCTATTTACATTTATGAAAAGCACATTTGATTGAATATAGATTTTTTTAGTGAACATTTGAGTGAAAAACTACATTTGAACGAATGTATACGTACATGTCAGTAACTTGTTAAGCCATAGATTTTTATTAATGAGTGGAGGTATAAATAAGGTTATGGTATTGTGTACATTCTTTTTTTAGTAGTTCAAATCTAAATTGAGTTTCATCGGTATCTGTTATGTAATGACACTTATAAGATGAGATATTTGATGTTTTAACTTGACTTTATTATATTTATTATTACCCCCAAGAAAATCAAATAAAAAATTATCCCATCCAAGACACTTTATATAGATTTAAATTTATAATTAAGCCAATTGGATGGTAAAACAAGATATCCTGGGATTTTTTATGATATGGGACAAAAATAAATATTAAAGTCATAAATGTTACTAAGACTAATAAAAAATACTAATTATTACAAGTATTTTTAAGGAAGGTGTTAACTATTAGGACTAAAAATCTATTATTATTATTATTATAAAACTACCATTTAATATATATATATATATATATATATATATATATATATATATAAAAAATATCAAAATTTAGGAAGAGGCGACTGCCCCTTGAGAAGTAGCTTGAAGCTCGCACTGATCCATCCTAGAGGACTGGACATATTCTTTCATGGTCGGCCTCTTGGTAGAGATCGACCTAGTGATACTTTTGAGCACAGATTTCTGTCTCTTAAAGATATTATAGGGACTAAGCAAGGGTGGTACTGTTTCAAGGTTTTGTGTATCTTCAGGGACATATGAGTATTCTATAAGGTTTTCTATTTTAGAGGAGATTTTTTAGGGAATGTGTTTAGGAAGGGACAAGGAGCCCATATTGATTGGCTAATTCTGCAAACTGATTGAGCAATTTCCTGTGTTCTTCCATATTTTTGGAAAAAAGAAGAACATCATCAATATAGATGAGGATTGTATCCAGAAGTGGAGCAAAGATTCTGGTCATTGCTTTCTGGAAAAGAGAATGAGCTACTTTGAGACCAAATGGAAGCACTCTCCATTGGTACTGAGCATTAGGAATGCAGTAAGCAGTTTTGTATCTGTCAGCAGGATCTAATCCAAGTTGCCAAAAACCTGATTTCATATCAAACTTGGAAAAGATATGAGCATCCTTTCTGATTGCAAATCTTCTCCACTATAGTGTCAAGTCTTTTCAGAATAGTATTCTGAGCTTGAGCATTTTCAGTCTGCCAATTAAGAACTTCTTCGGCTTGGCTTAATGGCTTCAACTTTCCATCTGGCTGGACTTCTCCTTGGTTAATCACGGGTTTGGTAGTGATTTTTGTGGTTGGGTCAGTATGTCTTTCCAAGGGAGGAAATTCATGTGGTGGAAACATCATGCAAGCTATAGGTTCAGGTTGGCATTTAGGAGACCAGGTTAAAAGGTTAGGGTCATTTGGTGGTTCAGGTGGAAGTAATCCTTCTTCTCTCACAGAAAAAACCTGATCCTCTTTGGATCTATAAAGGGTTAGAAATCCTGAGAGAAGAAGGATTACTTCCACCTGAACCACCAAATGACCCTAACCTTTTAACCTGATCTCCTAAATGCCAACCTGAACCTATACCTTGCATGATGTTTTCATCACATGACTTTCCTCCTTCGGAAAGACATACTGACCCAACCACAAAAATCACTACCAAACCCGTGATTAACCAAGGAGAAGTCCAGCCAGATGGAATCCATCACTGAAAAAATCAATATAATTGAAATGAATGACTTTCTCCTCAAAATTAATCCAATCAAAATCGCGAATATCCCTAACTAATTTTATTTATTTATTTTTTTGGTATCCTTAACTATTTCCTTTTAAGTATAGGAACCAAAATCTAAATGAACAAAAATATAAAAACTAATATCCAAATAAAATAACTATAAGGACCAAATTCTAAATAAAGTGAAACTACAATTACTAATTATATATTTCAATCTTTTATTTTCACTTCAATATTATGATCAGGACTCAGGAACTACCTAGTCACAAAATTAATTGGATGGAGGTAAACAGGAATATTATTGCTTAAATTATTGTTGAGTCAGGGGTTCAAACCGTGCCTCAAGTAAATTCTTGGAAAATCTTTGGGGCCAGAGAAAGAAAGTGTCTCCGTCTCCGTTGGGGGATTAGTCTCATCCTTCCTCCGATAGCGAAGCTCAATGCACCCGCTGTTCCAATGAGGGGCTAGCCTACAGGGCCATACCCCGAGGGCAAGGTGACTGGAGGAGGTTGAATGCGGATACCTCCGGGTTATACAAAAAACAAAAAAAAAATTATTGTTGAGTCATTTCTTAGGATGTGATATTATGCATATTTTTTTTTTTTTCATGACTACTCTATCTACTCTTCTCCAACATCATTAAATTAGAATTTTAAGAAGAAAAAAAAAAGAGTAAAAGTCAATTGACATTCTAATCTGAATAGGATTGAACAAGAGTATATAGAGAGTAGGTACAAATAACTTACCTATAATATCCTATCTCAGTTTTCAACCCAATAATTAAAACTATTAAACTGATGGTTGATAGAGTAATATAGCTAACAGATTAGTTAGCTGAGTTTGTTATGAGTTTGTTATAACAACTATCAAGATTAGCTGGGTGTGTTTGTTATAACAGTTAAGATTCTATTCTGTTAAATGATAACAGAATGATAACAGATTGCCTATATATAAGCATCTGTTATCTCAGTGTAGCTATTCATTGATTCAATATACTTTCTCTTCTTCTCTTAAACTCTTCTTTCCTTTCTTCTCTTTATGCATCTGATACCTCACATGGTATCAGAGCTCACTTCGATCCATGGCCACCGTTCAAGAATCATCTTCTGCTTCCGCCAGTTCGTCCTCTCCTCTACACACTTTTTCAAATCCAGTATCATTTAAACTGGATGATGGAAATTTCTTGCCATGGAAACAACAGGCCATGGCCACGATTAAAGGTTTCAAGCTACAGAAATACATCAGCAGAGATGATGCTGATAGTACTAGATCCAGATCCACTGCAGAAAAAGAAGTTTGGGAGCAACAAGATCAACTCCTCATGTCATGGCTCTTGGCTTCAATGTCTGAGTCGATGCACACAAGGATGGTTGGCTGTAATCATTCATATGAAGTATGGAAGAATCTTGAAGAATTCTTCACTTCTCAAACCCGTGCCAAGGTAAAACAACTAAAGATTCAACTCAAGAACATCAAGAAAGAAGGTTCTGTCTCAAATTATCTTTTACAGATTAAGAAAATAGTTGATGCTTTAGCAGCAACTGGTTCCAAAATTTCTGTTGAGGACCATATCGATGCAATCTTTGATGGCTTAGGAGAAGAGTATGATCCATTCATTACCTCAGTGACTTCGAGGTCTGATGCTTATACTGTCAATGAGATAGAAGCTCTACTGCTAGCTCAGGAAGAAAGAATTGACAAACACAAGAAACATGAATTAAGTCATCTACAAGCCAATTTCACACAAATGAATTTCAGAAGAGGCAATTTCAGAGGAGGTTTTTCCAACTTCAACAATAGAGGAGGTCCTTCCAATAGAAGTGGTTCATATAGAGGCTTTGCACCTTACAGAGGAAGAAGTTTCAGGAATGGAGGTCGATTCAACAATAATAATTTTCAAACTTCTTACAATTTCAATGGAGGCAAACAGCAGTGTCAGGTTTGTGGCAAGCATGGTCACTCTGGCTGGGAGTGTTACCATCGTTTTAGCCAAAACTATCCTAATCCTTTTGAGCAGCAGCAGCAACAGCAAACAGCACCTTCCAAGATTCAATCCAACATGACTATGGCAGGTTCCAGTGTTTCACAAAGTGATGATACCTCAGATTTCTTTTCGGTATTTGATCCTACATGGTACCCTGACTCAGGTGCTACCAACCATTTCACACCAGATTCCTCAAACCTTTCATCCAAAACACCTTACACAGGTCAAGAAACAGTAAAGATAGGTAATGGTTCAGGTATGCAAATTAAACACATTGGTCATTCTATTCTTGAATCTTCTTCTTTAGCCTTTACACTGTCCAATTTACTTCATGTTCCAAATTTGTCCAAAAATCTCATAAGTGTGTCTCAGTTTGCAAAAGATAATGCTGTATTCTTTGAGTTTCATGCTAATGTCTGTTTTGTCAAATCACAGGCTACCAAGGAGATTCTTCTCCAAGGCAAGCTTAAAAATGGTCTCTATGCTTTTGAGGGTGTTGCTGTTTCAAAGCCATCAAAGGAATCCAAGCTCTCAAGCCTCTCTCCTTCATTCACTTGTACAAATTCGAGTCTGTCTAATACTTCTAAAACTTTCTGTTATAATGCAAATGTATCAAGTCAATTCAATTCTTCCACTTTAGGCCTTTGGCATGGTCGATTAGGACATGCAGCCTTGAAAACTGTAAAGTCTGTACTTCAGCATTGTAATATTCCATTCCATAATAAAATTGATCAGGCTGTTTGTAAAGCATGTTGTATGGCCAAGATGCATCAGCTTCCCTTTTCTAATTCTGATACTGTTTATACTAAACCTCTTGAACTCATCTATTCAGACATCTGGGGACCTGCAGCCACTCCAAGCACAAGTGGATCTAGATACTATATTAGTTTCATAGATGCATATAGCAGGTATACTTGGATTTTTCCTTTGCAAAACAAATCCCAAACCTTTACTATATTCACCAGGTTTAAAGCATTGGTTGAATTACAATTTGAAGCCAAAATCAAAACTCTTCAAACAGACAATGCCAAGGAGTATATCAAACTAACTCCTCTTCTTAGAGAACATGGCATTATCCATAGATTCTCTTGTCCCTATGTTCATCAACAGAATGGAACATCCGAAAGGAAACATAGACATATTGTTGAAACTGGCTTGGCTCTTATGGCTGCTTCAACTACACCTATGCAGTACTGGGAAGATGCTTTCCTCACTGCAGTCTTTGTCATCAATCTTCTCCCAACACCTGTTCTTCAAAATCAGTCTCCTTATCAGGTTCTATTTAACAAAGTTCCCAATTACACATATCTAAGAACATTTGGTTGTGCTTGCTATCCTCACACTAGACCCTATAACTCTCACAAGCTGGATTATAGGTCTACTCAGTGCATTTTTCTTGGCTACAGTCCTCATCACAAAGGGTATAAATGTCTTACTCTCTCTGGTCGAGTCTTTATTTCTAGAAATGTTCTATTTGATGAGTCATTATTTCCTTTCACAACACTTGCACAAGTTTCTAATCCAAATCAAACTTCCATCACTTTATCACCTATCCCTTTTATTCCGATAGTTCAGTCTCAGTCCACATCTCAAGCAAATAATGATCATACTGCTGTTAATTTGCATACTGATATCATTGCCAATGAAACTGTCTCTCCTTTGCAGTCTGTTTCTTCTCCTAACAGGTTAACTCACACCACTCCAGCATCCACAGAAGCCACAGAAACCACAGAAGCCAACCCCATTACAGCTGCCTCTCCACTGCCTGCACCTGCTGTCATCAACACTCATCGGATGACTACTCGAGCCAAGGCTGGAGTTTTTAAACCAAAAGTTCTGCATGTTGCTCTGGAACCAACCACTGTCACTCAAGCCATGACTCAACCTCATTGGGTCAAAGCAATGAATGATGAATATGATGCTTTAATGAAGAACCGTACTTGGAGATTGGAATCTTTACCTCCAGGAAGATCACCCATAGGCTGCAAATGGGTCTTTCGAACAAAATATAATGCTGATGGTAGTATCCTCAAACACAAGGCACGTCTAGTTGCTAAAGGCTTTCATCAACAACCAGGCTTTGATTTTGCTGAAACCTTCAGTCCAGTGGTTAAACCCACCACCATTCGTGTGGTCCTTAGCTTAGCTGTGACACAGAATTGGCCTATTCATCAAGTTGATGTCAACAATGCTTTCCTCAATGGAGATCTAAGTGAAGATATTTTCATGGAACAACCTCCAGGCTTTGTGGCCAATGACAAATCTCTTGTATGTCGCCTAACCAAAGCACTCTATGGCTTAAAACAGGCCCCTCGAGCCTGGTTTGAGAAATTGAGCTCCACTCTCATATGTCTTGGATTCACAGCCACAAAATGTGATAGCTCTCTATTTGTTTCCTTCACTTCCACTGCTACAATTTATGTCTTAGTTTATGTAGATGACATTCTGATTACTGGTTCATGTGTTCAAGCCATTAAAACACTTATTCACTCTTTGAATTCTGCTTTTCCTCTCAAAGATTTGGGGCATATTCATCATTTTCTTGGGATTGAAGCTCACAAGCTCTCCACTGGACAGATTCTGCTTAATCAGTCCAAGTACATTGCTGATCTTCTCATCAAAGCACACATGGCAGACTGCAAACCAATGCCTTCTCCAATGATGTCGGGCTTGAAACTCTCTTCCACAGATGGCTCTCCCTTTCATGATCCTTCTCTCTACAGGTCAGTGGTTGGTGCCCTTCAATATGTCACAATAACTCGGCCTGAACTCTCTTATTGTGTCAACAAAGTTTGTCAATTTATGCACAATCCTTTGGACTCTCATTGGAAAGCAGTAAAAAGAATCCTCAGATATCTCTCTGGCACAGCTTCTTATGGCATTCGGTTTTCCCCTTCAGTTCACTCTCACCTTGTTGGATACTGTGATTCTGATTGGGGTTCAGACCCAGATGATCGACGGTCTACCTCTGGATATTGTATCTACCTTGGAGGCAACTTAATTTCGTGGTCCTCCAAGAAGCAACCGGTTGTTAGCAGATCAAGCACTGAAGCTGAATATAGGTGCATAGCTTCCACGATTACAGAACTCACTTGGCTTTGTTCTTTGCTGTCTGAGTTAAAGATTTCTCTTCCCAAACCTCCAATATTGTATTGTGACAATCTTAGTGCTGTGATGCTGTCTGCCAATCCCTTGTTTCACTCCAGAACTAAGCATTTCGAGCTGGATTTGTTCTTTGTTCGAGAACGCGTTCTCACCAAGGAGGTCCTTATTCATCACATTCCTGCTCTATATCAAGTTGCTGATGGTTTCACCAAACCAATTTCCAACACTAAGTTTTCTGAATTTCGCAACAAGCTTTGCGTTTCTCTTCCTTCCACTGCTCAGCTTGCGGGGGGATGATAGAGTAATATAGCTAACAGATTAGTTAGCTGAGTTTGTTATGAGTTTGTTATAACAACTATCAAGATTAGCTGGGTGTGTTTGTTATAACAGTTAAGATTCTATTCTGTTAAATGATAACAGAATGATAACAGATTGCCTATATATAAGCATCTGTTATCTCAGTGTAGCTATTCATTGATTCAATATACTTTCTCTTCTTCTCTTAAACTCTTCTTTCCTTTCTTCTCTTTATGCATCTGATACCTCACAATGGTCTATCAAATTTTACATTATATCTCTGTATCTTGACTATCTTCATCTCCTTTCTGTCTGTTTCGTTCTCGCGGATAAAAAGCAGCAACAATGGAGCGTTGAATCGTAAAGCTCCAAAATTGAAACTGTTTTACCTCTAATTTTGAAAATTGTACCGACCGAGTGAGTGATACATAGGTTAGCTCTTTTATGTAGGGAAGTCAAATCACATTGTGAGATCTGCCATGAAAATTACAAAATACTCTTTCGTTTCCTCCAGTTTTCAGGGCTGCATAAGGAGGGCCTATAATTATAATCTCAAAATCGGTGGGCGAATACTACGAATTTTGACAGCATGTTAACTAATTTTGAAGAAAACAGAATCGTCAAAGAACTATTGTACTAAAAAACTAGCTTTTTCCTTCATATATGATGTTCATAATGGTTCGACCAAGGGTTTCCAATCATATGTCATATCAGTAACTGAATTATACAATGATTTTTTTAACGCAAAGGCTTGTTGCGATTTGCCTTTCATATCTGTATTACATGATAGGCTAGGGTGGTGCCTGCAGAGACTTCACCTGGTAATAGTATTGAGATGCATTGCTACCAGGTGTACTGCTTGAAGCAAAACATAGGCTCTGCGGAATTGAGTTCATAGGTTTTGTTGGAAAGATGGCGGTCGATGGAAAGGTAGAAACTGAGAATCCTGATGATGCTGCTGTAGAGAAAGGTGGTACTCGGGTAGTTGTGACCTGGCCACGCGTTTGACACGCCCAGTTGGGGAGTCCTTTCGAAGGGTCTATACCAATTCTCTCTGCTGCTCCTTCCTGTTAAATATTTCAACAATCTTTCAAAGATAGGCTTATGAACATCTTCCTATAAAAAAAACATGCCAATGATCCATCAAGTCCTATTAATGCACTAAGTTAGATCACCCAGAATATCCTCTATAGGATACAAAAATGGAAACAAATGCAGCATGGAACTTTCAGCGGAAATATTATCCCAATGCAATGATGGGCTTTGTCATTGAATTCTTAGCCATATTCCATATTTAGCTCATTTTATCAAATACAAATAGCCATTAAAAAATATATAGCTCATTGAATGTATCTATGAATATCCAGAACCTATGGACACAACACTTCAAGTATTGTTTTATGTACATATTTGGGAACTCCTCATGTCGTTAAAAGAGTGAGCCACACAGAACATTAAAAAATATACAACATAAACATAATAAAGGCAAACTCCCTTGACTTTCCCGATAACATAGATTGCACCAAAAGTTGATAAAAACTAGCATGTAAATAGGATTCCCTGAACATAAAACCCAACTGCCATTGTTAGTATCAAAGTCAAAAGACAAGCATTCCTCCTTGTTCTAAGGTAGACACCATCAAGGAAATATTCGTAAATGTTTTATATGAAGCACTCTGAAAAGAAATAAGCAATGCACTCCAGTTGTAAAACTAAAAAATAGGCAGTGAGCTCACCTCATTGGGAAAGAAACTGGAATATGTGGAATTCCAAACAGAAGGACGCTCTTCCGTTACAACCGGCCCTTTCAAAGATGGATCACCAATTACTGAATTAACATTAGCCTCCATCTGCATATAAAGAGAACCCCACCATATCATGACCACTATTTAAGACATAAATGTGAAGTAGTTACGAAACTATACCACAAACCAAATGTGTTACAAAGATCAACATCGTCAAAGGAAAACAGGTGGTAATTAGCTACAGGTGAACCCACAAAGGCCAAAGAACTCTGCTTCCATTAAAAAATCTGCTCAATGGCTAACATGTCCTATAGTGTTATGGAACTAGCTTGAGTGTATAAAAGGGGGCTGATATGATATAAACCTTTGATCCCGATAATTTGCAAGAGAAACCTTAAAGTAAATGAAGATGTAAAAGTTCGACTGTATACCCTTGAACTTCTTCCAGGATGCAAGTTGTATGGGACGGACTGGAACTGAAGATGCCCCCCGTTTTCTTTGGGACCATGTCCTGGGGTAGCTATGCCCAGATTGAGGTCAAGATTGTGACTGCCACCTGTGTTGAAGACAAATACAAACGCAATTATCGAACATTTTCTTAGCAGTGACAATCAATTGGAAATCGAATATATCAGAAGATCATGTTATACTACCTTCATTAATAGCTTGAGGTTTCATCTCGCTTTCATATGTACTTGGCTCAAAGTTAGTCACTGCCTCTCTTCCATTGCAATTGATAGCTGCCTTGTCATAAGCCCTGATTTCCAGAAAATCAAAAGGGAGAAATACGTTGGTTGGAACCCTAATGAGCTTTTGATAATTCAGGGTAATAAATTCAGTACAGGTAGAATGTAATTCATGTATAATTAGGACCTTGCAGCTTCTACTTCGCTGTCGAATAGCCCAAGATATATATACCTGCACGAAAGCATTGCAATCTCTATAACAATAACACCTTTGCCAATCGTTTCTTTGAAACAGGCATCCTAGACATGTTTCTCCATACATGGAAAAAGCCTAAAGAGTAAAGACCCATGGAGAACTAAGCTGAAACCAATTAGCTTTGCAGGCCAATACGTACTTGAATTCGTACTAATATCTAATCCTATAGCATACCACTACTTCAGTTTCAGTTTACAAAAAAGTAGGTCCTCACTTTTTCCCAAGGAATTGTCCCATTCGAGCTTCCCAACGGCCACATTTGTGAAGTGTCACTCCTCGGTATTTTGAACTCCCCCTTGAGAAACCGGTGCTGTGGCGACGGAGTATGTGCACAAATTCCTCCTTGGAAAGATTCTTCATCTGTCCATCATTAAGAAAACGGTGAAAAACATACCGCATGCTCCATCTAGATACATATTTCATCAAAAGCTTGTGTGTTTTCCAACCTGTTTCAGATCATCCTCATAATCAATGAGATTGAAATTGATGTCAGCATCAAGTCCCCTGAACTTGATAGCAGCTCGATCATAGGCTCTAAAATTTGAAGATTCCAAGTCAATTAAGGAGGACAACAATCAAATCCTTATCTTAAAATCAAAACAACAGATTCTGTTGGTAAAACTATGACAAAAGGAAATTCAAATGCGTACAAAAGTTTTACCTAGCAGCAGCATGAGCGGTGTCAAATCCACCTACAAGGTCCAATACCAATTTTGTCAAAAGACGCTAAAAATAGCAAAAACGCATTAGAATAAACATAAATAAAAATGGAATTAATCAAAATTCAAATCCATACCCAAATAGACTTGTTTCCCGCAATCCCTACACCAAACAATTACAAATACAATCCCCCAAAAAAAACGGTCAGATGAAATTCAACCAGGAATATCCAAATTCAAATTTCACAGCTGATTACAATTACTTCATAGTAATCAAGCAATAGCCAATAATATAACATAGAACTATAAGACCTAAAAAAAGGGGGTAAATATACAAGAGACGCTAAATTCAACACTGTGTGTGAAGTGCACGAACCAGATATGCGATTCCCATCTTCCGGTCCTCCTGTAGAAGGTGACTCCTCTGTACTGGGAGCTCCGAGACCTTGGACCCCTCCTACTCTTCTTGACCTGAGGTTGTTGTTGAACCTGAAGCACCTTCATCTCACTGTTTTCGCCTCGATGATGATCCAGCGAGAGATCCACCAAGCTCTTCCTTGCTGGAAACGACGACGTCGAAGGCTGCCCCTGCCAATTCCCGGTGCTCACCGGAAACAGCTCCTTGGTTGCCACGACGTCGTTCCCGCCTTCAACTTTAAGGATACCGAAATTGAAGGTAAACACGTTGCCAGCGCGTGTGGAGCACGAGTCTTCGTCGCCTCCTCCGTTGCTGGACCCGTCCGCATTCACGATGGAGGAATTCGAGGTCCCCGAAGAAGCTTCGGGAAACTTGTCCAACAGCACGAGCGAGTTATCGTTCTGAGTCGAATCGGCATTCAGATTAAGATCTAACATGGCGCTTATTCTTCAAGGTATTATTCAACTCTGGTTTTTTTGTTTTTGTTTTTGCTATTACTTCTGCACTTTATTAATTCCAGCAAAACTAAAGTCAATTAATATTGCTTCAACGTCACCGGAGATTCTCTTCCAGCGATGGTTAAAATATGTAAGCAAAACGGTTAAAGATGCAATATCGGAAGGTTTATAGAGGAAAAAAACCGAAAGAAGAGCTTCTTCCACGAACAAATATTCTGCAGTGGAACAGAAATGAATAGATGAAAAACAAAATTAGAAGATTCTCCGGTCACTGTGAGTACGCCGGATAAGGTTTCCGGCGACCTGAAAAGGGCGAGGTAATAGGAGGAGGAGAAGGAAACTCACAGAACGAGGAGTGAGAAGGAAGCTCAACGAACTATGGTAGTTGCATTTTTCAGTTCCTCGGTGATGTTTTTAAGAACCGGAGAGAATAAAAACATTGGCCATTACCGGATTCCATGGAACCGGAGATTGAGAAAAGGGTGAGAGAGGATGCAAATGGAACACTTCAAAAGTTCAGACCCATTTTAAGAGAAGATGGAATATATAAACATTTTCTCTCTCATGGTTCGAACCGGTTCGTTCGGTCACCCGGAAGATGGAAAGGAGAGATATTTTATTTTATTTTATTATTATTTTTCTTTACTGTGTTACAGTCGAGTAGTGGTCTCGTCGACGGAAACAACCGTCCACCAATAACGGCCAAGTTTCTTGTTACGTCGAGGTATTGGGTTCAATATATACATACACAGGAACGATAAAGCCTACCATATAAATTTGACTTTTTTAAGCTGAGAGATACAAATTAATTAAAAAATAGACTTAATAAAAAATTAATAGAATCAATTTCAATAAATTTATAATTTACATATATATTTTCATGGGAGACATCTTTTGATTTCAGATTAAAATTTATAAATCTTATTCCTCTTTTTAATTATTGATTTCTGTATATCTAACTATTATAGTTTATTAAGTTATCCTAATTTATTAATTACTTATTTCAAATAAACAACAACCATTAGATGAACACAAGACGAGGAGTAAGCTTTCTAAATGTTTTATTGAAGTTAAAAAGATTCCTCCCCATCATTACATGTATTTTATGACAGCTCCAGTTATTTTTTTTTAATTAATAGCAATAAATTTACATTTTTTCCCCTAAAATCGACTTCCTAATAAAGTCTTTCTCGTTGTGAATGCAAAATTTTCAATGAATATATATTTTAAATTTTGATAATTTATTTCAATAAGAATGTTTAACAATAACATTGAATATTCTTTAATCAACACTATTAATAAATTCAACTAAAAAAATATTTTTACAATAATTTACCGAAAAGTTTATACCTATTTATGGAATGGAGAAGAAAGGACTTACCAAAAAAAAAAAAAAAGGATTAGAAAAGGTTAATATCAGATGTATTAATGACTCTAACAAAAAACTATTAAATAATTTTGTTTAAAATAATTCATAATCAAAATTTTATTAGTGAACTTTAAAAAAAATTAAAAATATTAAAACCAAACATGATATCAAGTTAAAGTAAGTTAATAGTGCCAAAAAGAAAATATATATATATATATATATATATATATATATATATATGGGTTTGTGTTTTCTAAAGTTACTCTAAATAATCTTACGTCGTTTTAAGTTCACCGAAACGACGTCGTTATAAAACATTAAATATGGGGAATCATAATCATACAAAGGTGTTTTAAATATAATATTAATTTATTTCAGGGTTATAATATCTTTATCATTCTAATTTTTTAATTTTTCAACCCCAAAACGACGTCGTTTTGACTGAACATTTACATACAGATATTACAAATATATATATATATATATATATATATATATATATATATATATATATATATATATATATATATATATATATATACGAGTTGTTTGTTTTTCTTTTCTTTTGGCATGAATAATTGTTTTAGGAAAATACACTATTAAGGGGAAAAAATTTACAAATTTTTTTGTTTACAACTTTATCTATTTTTTAAAATAAAAAAGCTTAAGACTTCTAGGATATATTTGTTAGGGGAAATTTTGGAGAATTCTTTCATCTTACAAAAAATTACTCTCATGCAACTTGTGATAACTTTCTCTCCTGCGCACCATTCGATAACTGTGCCACATTTTTTTTTCAGACGATGGAGCGCATAAATTTGTCTATATGACATGAGATAACTTATCTCCTTTATCATGAGATTAATAAACCCTTTTTAAATAATCCTTAGTATTCAAAGCATGGGGAATGGGGACAAGTTTATTCAAAATATTAACGGCTAAACCAAGTCGAAAAAAATATTTAAAAAAGTATCCTATTTTTTAAATTTATGTTTAGATTCTTTTTTATTTTTATGCCCTGTAATTTCATGAAAAAAATAGCTAAATTGAAATCTTTGGAGATGAAAAAGAAATCAATTAGTGCTTGAATTTATTTGATAAATACGTCAAACTTAAATTTATAATATATAAAAAGATATTAACTTATACATAAAACTAAAAAGTCTTGATTACCAAAAAAAAAGGTCTGATATCTATTTTTTTCATTTATCTACGTATATCTACGACTATAACTTATGAAGAATTAATAATTAATTTATATAATTTAATAAATTATAACTGATATATATAAACAAACAACTAAAATTGAGTATACAATTTTTTTTTTTTTTTAACAAATATGGGGCCCACTACTAGTTGAGTCACAACATGAGAATTGAATCCTCATGTAACATGAGAAAATCAAATCTCATTGTTTATATATATAAACAAACAACTAAAATTGAGTATACAATTTTTTTACTCTAAAACGGATGTAAAATTCTGTTAAAAAAGTTAGAGTTTGAAAAGTGTAAATTCATAAAATGTCATGCACATTTAAGATGTATAAACGAATTTTATTAAAATAATGTAATAAATGAAACATTTATTTCATACAAATATTTTAATATTAAAATCTCATCTCGTAGTAGTGTCAACTGTCCTAAAACTCCTAAATTATAATTGTTTTAGTTTTTTAAAAGGCTATTAATTGTTTAAAAAATCAGAAAAATCCTAAATCCCATATATCTCATCTCGTAGTAGTGTTATTTAAAGCTCGAAAATGAGATTAATGTTGTTTTATTGAATTAATAATAAAATAATCGCATAAATTATTCTATGTTTGTACTTTGAAGAATGTTCCTACTTATCGATTTTCCTTTATTAATAAAACTTATACATCTCAATAAAAATAGGGATAAATTATGCTACCTATTTTTTTTTTCTGTCTGCCTTTACCTACCATTTTCCAACACTGTTAGATCAGAATCTAAAAAGAGAGAGAAAGATAAATGTTAATTAAGATTCTAATCTAACGGTCTTTTAGAGTGGTAGGCAAAGGTAGACAAAAAAAAGTAAGTAGAATAACGTGTCCCATAAAAATAAGCAAAAATTATATTTACAATTTATTTTTTACAAATTACACTATCTATTACCAACAATTCACATACAACTACGAGTACATTACTTTTTTTTTTACAAAAAGTAAGATATAATTTAATAGTGTAGTTTATAAAAAAAAATTGTCAATATAAACATCATCGTAAAAATAATTTGTGGTCATTTAAGAAGAGAGTTTACAGTTTATTTACAAATTTGTTTTTTCATTAACGGATCTTGATTACCAGCTATTCACCTACAACTAAAAGTGCACTTAGAGGGATAAAAATGTTAATATTTAAAATATATATATATATATATATAATGTCGCCAATTATTTATCACTCTATATAAATTCACATGCAGTATTGGTTGTTACGTGATTGCTCTCAATGACTTGATGGTCCAACGCGCTTTGTCGCTTCATTTCTCGTCACAAAAGACATTTTAAAGAATTGGGGATTTCGAACCAGAAAAAGAAAGTGATAATGAATCTGATGGATACCTATCCTTTATTGAGAACATGTATGAATTGGGTTAACTGCACAAACAAACGAGTGTACCCACTTTTGGCCAGATACAAATAAGAATAACGCTACATTGCTATTAATAGATTTTTAATTTTATCTTATAAATCATGTATATTTTTTATGGGAGATAATTCTATTTGGGACAAATCTAAGATTAAGATTTAAATTTTTCCCAAAGATAATACTGAAAATAATCGAATATATGCTCTTATATATATATATATATATATATATATATATATATATATATATATATATATATATATATATATGTTCTGTATGAACATCAATATGGATTTTTGTCTGTAATCAATCTGCATGACCCCTAATTTATTCTTTTCTATATATAGACACAACTTACCTCAGTAGTTACCTTAAACGTGGGTAATGATAAACCGTTTAGTGCTATCAGGGGAGGCCCCACATCATGCACCCACTACATGCAGTAACTGACCCATAATCCGTGCAAGTTCCTCCCGGTATACAAGTCCGGAACAATATATATATATATATATATATATATATATATATATATATATATATATATAATATTTCTATTCATATATATTATCACATATATCATCTTGTATAATTGTAATCAATATAATGACCATCAAACTTAATTATACTTTATTATTAATTTAAAATCCATTGTAGTAAAAATCATAATTTATTTTTTAGCTCAAATTTTTGGTTAGATAATTTTAATAATTAATAAATCAAACAATATTGTTATAAAAAAAATCAAACAATATGAAAACTATGTAAAAACATATTAAATAGAATTATTTATTAAATAATTTAAGTGCAACGTTAATTTCTTTCTACTTAGGTTTTTCATACTTTGACGTGACACGACCTCATTGTGACATTTTTTTTTTTTTTTTTTTTTTTGGTGATAACCTCATTGTGACTTTGATAATCTCCTACCGACACACGTATCTCGTCCGTTGATCTCTCAGTCAAATCAAGCTGTATTTAAAAGGGACTATTCGCGTGTTAACATCCAGTACCCGGAAATATTTAATATGCTCCAGGATCACTGAATCTTTTGGTGCTCTCTCTCACAACATTAATTTTCTCTTTTCTTTTTTATCCCTATTATTTTCTTTTTCATTTTACCCTATTTTATATACACAGTGGTCATATAACCTCCCAGTACCCAATTTTGTAGTCTTGTACTTACTATTTTATATACACAGTGTGGTCCCCCAAAAATGAAGATGAAACATGGTAGGGAATGAGATTATTTTTGGTGTACTGGATCATCATTTTTAGGTGGTCCCTTATTATAAATAGGAGGATAAAATTGGAAAAGAAAAAAATAATAGGAATAAAAAAGAAAAGAAAAAAATTAATGATATGAGAGTGAGCACCAAAAGATTCAATAATCCTGAAACATATTAAATATTTGCATCGGGAATACTTAAATCACGTCAAGCTTTTCATTCCCCTTTCTATTTTTATTTTTGGTTTAAATAAAATTTTAGATTTCCTCGTTTTTATCGTTTTGATTTTTATGAATTTTTGATTTCGATATTAATTTTAATTTTTATTAGTTTTCATTTTAAATTTTTAAGAATTAATATTTTAATAGATGCAAAATTTATGAATTAAACTTTTATAAAAAAAAGTATGAACTTATGTCTTAATGAATAAAATTATGAGCACTAAAACCTAAATAAGAAAAAAAATATCAAAATTTAAATAAGTAAAATATAAGAACTGGTGCATTAAAGTTACTATCTACACAAACTAGAAAGACAATTTATCAAATCCAATAAATTATCACTTTAAATTAAATGTTCACATTTTTTGTGTGGAATGTACTAATATATATATTTTATAAATGAAATATATGTTTTAATGAATAACAAAAATAGAAGAGCCTAGGTGCTAACAAAGTAAGAAGAATAAACTAAGAGCATTGAGATGACAATCCAATAGCAATAATCATCAAACTTGAGCAATAATCAAATAAGGATTTGAAGAGCAAAACCACGGGAAACAAGTTTATATTGAAAGACAACAAACCATGGACGAATTACAAAATAAAAGTCACAACACAAATCATGGTGAAATGGGATAAAGTCCAAGCTCTTATAGTTTTAGACTTAGATATGATGGTTAACATTTTTCTTTCATGAGCTCAACAACACATATTTTCTCAAAATTGCATGAATTTTATACAAATTTTATTTGCAGGCTTTTATAACAAAGAAAAATAACCAACATATGCTAAATGTGATAATCATTTTTACAAGCAAGAATGTGCACGAAACAAATTTTTGAATCAAATTAATTTTCATTTGTGAAATTCATGCATAAGAGTCAAGGAGGTTTAGAAAACAATTTCAACATGTTTTAACCTTACAAACATCTTTCCAAGAGACAATTATATTATATTTCTTTAATGTTATGGACCATTTAATATATATATATATATATATATATATATATTTTCTTGATATATATATATATATCGCATGTAATGGATATAAAAGACTATATATATATATATATATATATATATATATATATATATATATATATATATATATATATATATATATATGAGGCTCATCCTTTGACACCAGTTATATCAAAAAAGCCATTATATCAAAAAAGATCAATGGTGTCACATGCTTACAAATCAGAGTCGTTGATCTTTTTTTATCTAATGACTCTTAGATGAGGTCTATGATGCACGGACTCGGACACGGACACAGGACACGGGACACGACACGCCGACACGTTAATTCTAAAAAATGTCATATTTGGACACGTTGGGACACGTTTTAATATTAAATAAAATTTTTAATATATATAATATAATTTATATTTAATACATATAAGAGTCCATAATAAGTCATATAACCAATCAAATATTTAAATTTCATAACATAAATATAAATATAAATAATTTTTCATACTTTGTTAATTTTTCATGTCAAATTTCATAACAAAAAAATCAATTTATAAATTATTTCATTTATATTTAGTTAAAAAATAAAATTAAGATAAAAAAAACGTGTCCAAGCGTTGATCGCGTATCCGAAAAAGTTGACCGCGTATCCAAAAAACGTGTCGGAATGTGTCGGAGAGTTGACCACGTGTCCCCAAATGTTGACCGCATGTCCGAGCGTGTCGGAAGGTGTCCGTGTCGGACGCGTGTCCGTGCTGTACAGGATGAGGTGTCAAACTTCAAATTTGACACTAATGTCAAAGGATCATACCTCTATATATATATATATATATATATATATATACTTCCAACAACACTTAAACATATGAGGGCATTATTTATACACTTTTTTTTTGGGTAACATTATTCATCGATATCATAAGAGTAATTTGAGAGTAGAGAAAGTTTTGTAAATATTCATTGAGGTCATATACACAAATCCATCAACTTTGGGTTCATTCTTGCAAATTCATCATACTCACTTAGAGCTTCAACTCGTAACTTGTTCTTTGAGGGAGTTATTGTTTGATTGCCATTTTCATACTATAAAATCATAGTGTAAGGTTGCCAACACATAAGAAGTTTGGTGGTTGAAAGGTTTCTAAGCACTTGGGAAGCTTATAGATTATAAGGTTGCTAAGCACTCGTGAAGCTTTGTAGATTGTAAAGTTTCTGAGCACCCAAAAACTTGGAGGCTACAAGATTCGTCAAACACCTGTTAAACTTTGCCTATATTTGGAGGAATTGTTGAACGACTCGCAATTTGGGCATATGTCACATGTGGTGGTGATCAAATCAAAATAAATATTAGTTTGCAATCTCTCTATCTTTTATTTCTTTTATTTGCATCACTTTAATTGCTTCTTTAATATCTAATGTGCTAGTATATATTATATCATTATGGAAGAATGTGTATTATGGATTACTTGAATGTATCGATCAGCATCTCTTGAGTATGTGTGTCACATTCTTAATATATATATATATATATATATAGACACACACACAATCTTGATTGATTGATTAAACTTGCATATGACTTATATAAATAATTTTGTTTTCAATATCAAAAGAAAAAAGAACTCAAAATGTTTGGTCTAAACTACCCAAACAGATTGTGATATTTTTCTCGACAGTGGTTGAGAGTTGTTAATGGTAGTATCTGGGTGTATAGTTGAGATTAATTGGAGGCTAATATATTGATTATAACAAAAATGAATCAAATTAAAGGGGCTAAATTATTATTTAAATATTCATTTTTCCATAAATATGAAATAAGCAAATTCCAAATGAAACATTTATTGTCTTTTTTTACAAAAAACGTACACCCAGAAATATGTAGAGTTGTGCAAAAAAACCAAATTAAGCTGAACCGAGCCGAAACATGTTGAATTGTATTTTTCTAATCCAAATTTGAAAATCGAACTATTTTATAAATCAATTTAAAAATTGATTCAAACCAAAAGAACCGAATTGAAAAACTGGTTTGAACTCGGTTCAAAACCAGCTTCAAAATTGGTACGAAACTGATTATAACAGTTTTCATATTTGAACGGGTTTTGAAACTAGTTATAAATCATGAACTGATATTGAAATTTAAATCAATTCTAAATCGATTAAAAATAAAATCTGATTAAATAAAATAATTTAATTTTTTTGAGCTCAATCAATTAAAACCAATTGGTTTGGTCTCCCGAATCCAAAATTATTGTGTTATTTTCTTTTCACGTACATTTTCTTTTTATTAGAAACTAGTGTATTATCCACGCAATGTACAGGGAACAAAATTGATCTGTTTGTCTCGCAAAAGTTTGCCAAAAATTTAAATAAATATTATGAATAATATTTTTTGTGACATAAACATGTAATTGCGTCATGTAGGAAAAAACAAAAAACTCAATGTCTTTCTTCAATCTCAAATTAAATAATGATACTGAGCAGCACTATAAAATAATATATCTATGCTTTCACATATTCAGGTATCAAAATAAGTATTATTAACACGACGATAATAAAATAAAAAAGAGCAATAAATAAAGACTTAATTAAAATATAAAATAGGTAACTGATTTGCAACTTAATATTACTGGTATGTAATAGAGTACAAGCATAATAAACATAATCACGCAACATCAGTGGCGGAGCCATGTGTTGGCTGGGTGTGGTCTCAGCTCGGGCTAAATTTTAACAAATTGTATTTATTATGTATAATTATAATTTGGGCAGGTTAAAATTGTAATTTGGCCCGAGCTACAATTTGTAATTTTTCCCTATTTAAAACTTAAAATATTTTTGATAAAAGATTTAAGTAAGTTGTATTAGGTTATGTGTTCATTTTTCACTTATATATAAAAAATATATATTTTTAATAAAATTAAAAATATTTAATAAAATTATAATTCTTCTTAGTGCTGCGTGCTCAGGTGCTCTGTATTTAATATAATTTAGATATATTATTATATGAACTAACTAAAATTAAGAAAAATAAATACATATATAATTTTTTGGTCCGGACTCAAATTGGAGCCGGTTCCGCCACTGCGCAACATGTGAACAAAAAAAATTTAAATGTTGTGCTTGACATCAAGGTAATAAAAAAGATGCCCAGCCTATACTTGCAAAAATTATAAAACTCATTCCGCGATGCACTTTTGATCCTTCGTCTTATTAGAAATGAATGATAAATAATCTATAAATAAAAGTGTGAAAAAATAAACATGACTTTGTGAGTAAAAGCAATACATCCATTTCATGATTACCATGAAATATTGTTTCTGGAAAAATATTAGTTAACAATGTACATATTGTGCATGAAATACTAATTCTGCATGACAATAAAAAATTAACGGTTATGAATTATTATTTATACGTGACAATAAAAGATTAGCAGTTAAAAAGACTAAGTGTCAAACCAAACGGCAATAAAGATAATTAAAAAAGGACTCTGGCTATTTTATTTTTTACCTATACCAAACAACGACGTTATCTCCTTGCAGACAGAACCAAATATGCTACGGTAATCTTTAAAATACTTCCTTATAAACTATATTAAAGGTATTATTTGTAACACAACCATTTTCATCAAGTATCAATATCTTCAATCCAAGCAAAATTAAAATAGAAAGGAGCAATTAATAAAGGCTTAATTAAAATATAAAATAGGTAAGTGATTTGCAACTTATATTAGATGTTTGTAATAGACTCGAAGCATAATAAAGATAATTACACAAAATGTGAACAAAAAAGTTTAAACGTTGTGCTTGAAATCAAGTTAATAAGAAAAATGCCCAACTTATACTTGCAAAAGTTATAAAACTCATTCCACTATGCACTTTTGATCCTTGCTCCTGTTAGAAATGAATGATAAATAATCTATAAATAAAAGTGTGATGAAAAAAACATGACTTTGTGAGTAAAAAAAAAGTGATATAACAATATATCCATTTCATGATTAGCATGAAATATTGTTTATGCAAAAACAGTAGTTAACAACGTACCTATTGTGCATGAAATACTAATTCTGCATGACAATAAAAAATTAGCAGTTATGAAAAATTATTTCTGCATGACATAAAAAATTAGCAGTTAAAAAGACTGAACATCAAACCAAATGGCAATAAAGATATTTATAAAAGGACTCTCTTTCTTTTTCTTTTTTTTACTTGTGCCAAACAATGATGTTATCTCTTTGTAGACAGAACCAAATATACTATAGTAATCTCTGTAATACTTCCTTGTAAACTATATTAAAGGTAGTATTTGTAATACAACCATTCTCATAAAGTATCAATATGTGCTTGCTCTTTACTCTAGATAGTACCACATATAATTGCCCATGAGTGAAGACAGGCTTAGAGAGATAAAATGCAACATGAAAAAGCAATTGTCCTTGACTCTTATTGATAGTCATGGCAAACGAAACAATTAGGGGGAATTGTCTTCTTTGGAAATTCACAGGAAACGTATGACTAGATGGGCTCATCGTCATTCTAGGGATTAACACAATTATTCCTATATTACTTCCTGTAAGAACAATTGCCTCAAACACATGATTCCCCAATTTTATAATAAGTAATCTTTTGCCATTGCACAAACCTCTTAACTGATCAATATTTCTCAATAGCATTACTGGAACTTTAACTTTCAAGGTTAATTTATGATCAGGAATCCCCGAACATGAGAATGTATTTAAGATCTCATGTGAGAATTTGTCTTCCTCAAGGGATAAATGCTTCAAAATCTTATTTGAACTCAAAAATGTCATTTCTTCACCCCGGAGTCATAGACATTAGGTGCTCGTTTAACATAGCAACATCGGAAAATTTAAGAGTTAGAATAACACGTTCTATAAAGAGTGTCAGATCTACAATATTATCCAAGGAATTCGGGTGCAAGATTAACCATATTCGAAAATGGATCTTTTGATTCTTTCATTAACAATTCATCTGGAATGGTTATAATATATTATCCATCAACATCATCTCCAAGATCATCATCCCCAATTTTAAGAAGTCACTCAAAAAATTATTTTATTCCTATCAAATTGTGATAGCTACTTCCAAAATTAAGACGCATGTTCTTGGTTAAAGCTAATAAATGACAACGGGACCATAGAAGAGAAGAATTGATGGTTACATGAACTATCTCTTGTCTGCTGCATTAGAAATGACAGGTAATATTTGCCGAAAGTCACCTCCTAGAACAATAACCCTTTCACCAAATGACATATCAACACAACTTGTATTAGAAAATCTAAGAATATCTCTAAGTGTTCTATCTAGAACCTCAAAGCAAAATCTATGTATCATTGATGCTTCGTCCCAAACAATTAACTTTGTTTTTGACAGCAACTCGGCTATAGAAGAATTTAGCTTTATATTACACGTTGAATCTTCATTGATTTAAATAGAGTACGAAATCTAGAATGTGTTGTTCGTCCTCCAGGAAGCAGAAGGGAAGCAATTCAACTTGAAGCAACGTTAAGTACGATTTCAGCTTTTGATCTAGCAGATGCTAAAAGAGTATTCCAAATAAATGTTTTTCCCGTATCACCGAAGCCGTATAGAAAAAGTAATCCTCCTTTACTTGCTGAAACTGTTGAAATGATTTAGTCATAAACAACTCTCTGCTCATCAGTGAGAAAATTTGTCTTTTATGCTCTTCTTCCAAAGAAAATCTGTCATACAATAATTCATCAACCACTAATTGATTCTGCATATCAAGCAAAGATTCACTGGTGATGCGAGGCATTGACGTGTAATCAAAAGAGGCATTTTCCAAGTTATGTTAGGAACCTTTACAATGAAAATTAGGAACCTTCCAAGTCCTAACCACCCTAACCTTAATCCTCCACACCTCGTTGGTAGGATTAAATCCTTTAAAAAATCATATTTTGAGAACATATCGAATGAGAAAACGAAGAAAATATGCATAAAGAACCAATTTGCAGAAGCAGCAACAAAGATTATATGAACCACATGTGTGCCTTTGATCATCCTTTTTATACACGCACTCAAAAGGTTTTTCATAGAGTTTTTTTAAAAAATATAATAATACATTTTCCAATTCCAATAACACAATCAACTCTTTTCCAATATCAATTTAGAACTTAATGGAATATTAAATGATCTGTCTGCCACCCAAAAAAGTCCAACTCTTTTCCCATTCCCACTTATATCAATTAAAAAATTCAAAGTATTAATATAGATGTCTGCCAACAATTAATGCTGAACTCATTTCCCACCTAATGAAGTTTAAATTTCAAATTTAAAAATTTACTAAAGGAGGAAAGATTTTAAATGTTGTGTAGTGTGAACACAAACCTGAAATTGAAGGAGAGAGCGACACGTCAGCAAACTTGCCAAAGAATGACAATCCCTTTTAATATATAGATGTTTTTTTATGGGGTGCTTAATAGAGGAGAATTTTTTTTGTTCTTGGGAATCACAATTGCCAAGAATATGCTGGGAAAGTAAATTTCCCATAAATGTTATCAAAAAATTGTTTGGTAGGCCAAAATATTCTCAGCAATGTTGGCTCAAGTTTCTTAATTTTATGTTTGGTTGATTGTCGATTATTGTTGGGAATATGAGCTGATTTTACAAAAGTAACCCCATCCCTTATCAATCATAGGCAATGGCAAATATTTCAAACTCTGACTATCAATATCAAAATACACAAAACTCCGAGCATCGTTGCACCAATGAATAGGATGGTTGTAGTAAACCCTAGCATCGGAAATCACTTTGGATTAGGCAATGAAAGAAACCCCAGGTTCATTCCACAAACGGGTCCTCGAGGAATATTCATTGAACACACACAATGCCTAAATGTTCTGACTATCCAATATTCAGATTGAAAGGATTTGAAAGTGTGGCGATCTCAAAGGGTTAAAAGCTAGATAAAGAGCACGTGGTTAGTTCTTGAATTGTAGGTTAGGGAAACTAAGAGTGACAAATTTCGTGGTGGTTGGGTTGCTGGACCACATATGTCGGAAAGAAGAAGGGCACAAGGGGTTTGGTGACGAAGGGTGTGGGAGTAACAGAGTCATGGGTACAAGATAAGAGCAAGCCACTGCTTTGAGACACACTCGAATCGGAGTAGCGATTTCGGCGACAGCCGGAGAAGGATCTTGATCTTGAAAGATAGGGTATTATTGTCCCAAAAAATGTCAAAAATATTGTCACCGGATGGGAATTAGAAAATATCATCCACCCGGTGGTATTTTAACTTGGGAATCAGCTTCACAAAATAAAATCCCAAGAATCTGATTTTTTTTTTTAATTCATAATCTTTATACCAAACGTGAATAAATAGAAATCTCATTATCACTTTCACATGAATCTAAAATTTATCCACATACCAAACGTCTCCCCTCAAGTAGAGTTTTGCATTGCTAAAATGTTCACGAGGTTGAACGGATAATAACCGTACACTTCGTCAAACTGACTGAAAACGAAAAGCCGGGAGTGGGAATCCCCTCTTCCTAGGGATGTGCATGGATCGAACCGATCCGGATTTTTTGAAAAACCAAACCGAATTGGTTTAAATGGTTCGGTTCGGTTCAAAACTGGTTCGGTTCATAAGTGATTCGGTTTGGTTCAGAACCGATTCAGAAGTGGTGCGGTTCGGTTCAGAACCGGTTTGGGCCGACCATCTTTTGAAAAGAAAAAAATTTAAAATTTTAAAAATAAAGTTATAAAAAGTGGTTCGGTTCGGTTCGGAAACGGTTCGGTTCTTAAACCGGTTCTAAAAATCGGTTCGGTTCTTAAACCGGTTCGGTTCATGAACTGATTTTTAAAAACCGATTATTTTATGGGGCGGTTCGACTCGGTTCATGGTTCGACCCAATTTTTTGATTATTTTACCTCTTCCCCTTCTTGGTCTCTGCATCAAGCATTCAATCCATGCCATCAAATGATAGAAAATTAATATATAAAAAAACTAATATTTATTATTTATACCTCTGTGGAATTTTTTTTCATTTAAGATTGTATGGATTTTTTAAAAAAAAATACCAGTTATTCTTGTTTGTATATTTCCTTCATTAGCTGGCATGTAGAGTGGTGCTATTTACTTTCATGATAAAAATTAAGACAATCTCTTATTTATCAAAAAAAAAAAAAATTAAGACAATCTCTAGCAAAAAAAAATAAGACAATGGTTACACGGGTCAAGGGGATTAAAGGGAAGGTCAGGGGATATGTACAAAGTTAGAAAGGGTAAGGCCATGAAGGAGATAACTTGTAGACAAACCCGGGACAAGGAGAGTCTTAGAAAATCCACATAATGGTGCAAACTATTAATAATGGTTACTTGAAGAACTCATGTTGAAGGCTACATGTTCACCTCTTAACCGAGTAGCATGTTGAGTGGCGACTGACACTTGTTGTAAAAGAAGCATAAATTGCATTAAAGCAAATGATCAATTATCATTTTAAAAGGTTTAACGTTGGGCCCCCCACGTGAAGCACGAGCAAAATGGGCGCATCAAATAGTTTTCTAACAAAATAATCCTCGGAACAGAGTGCCACTTGGTTAATCAAAGAAACGAGAAGAATAGTTAATCGTCGCAATTTCTGACTATTTTGTGATAGGTTCAGATCAACCCAATCTATAGGTATAAAAAAAGTAACATTGATATTGGAATGTTTAATTTAAAAAAATTGAAAAATATAAGTGGGTTTTCATGTAATTAATTATGTATGATCTCGAACTTTCTATACATCGATATTTAAAGATTTCTCTATAGAATAGGGTTCTCTTTCATAGGAAACATCAAACGTAGAAAACTGCAAGATTTGTCCAGTGGGGTACGATCCAATTAGTTGGCTTCTTTATCAATCTGCTTTTTACACTTTAAACCTTTTCTAGACATCTATATTCTACGGAGTTCCAAATTCTCTGTTTTGACCCTTTTTTTTCTGTCCTCAACAACAAAATCTACTAATTAGTAAAGAAGTTATGACGGTGATGTAACTCTGCTAACTACCCCCATCATGCCAGCGAATTAAATATGATTTTGATTATGACAAGATTCCTATATAAAAAATAAGTTTTATTATTTATTATGGAGATAAATTTAGGATTTTATAAAAATTATGTCGTAGAAAAAATGATTGTATTATTTTATAGAGATTCGTTTTGCATGTCGAAATTTTTTTTCTGTGGCCCCACAAAATGTTGTGTGTAGAAAAAAATTTTTTATAATCATGTTAAATGATAGATGATAAACCCATAATTTATCTCTTATAAACACAAATATTATATATATATACACATAAAGTATGCGAGACTTATTTTTTTTCTCTTTTTTCTCTTTACATGGGTTTTACATATTTTATATGTGTATAGAAAAAAAAATATCTCTTATAACTTCATAAAAAAATAAGAGTTTTTTTTAGTATATGACTGTACTAGAACAATTAAAAAAAGTGCTAAATGAAAAAAAAAAAACAAAGAAACAAAGAAAATTCAAATGATGACTTTAAGATTGTATCGATTTATATTACCGGACAATATAAATAAAACGGTGAAGGTTATAATTACAGAATTTTTGTTTATAAACTTTTATAAATTATATTATGTCTTATTTATAAGACACTAGAGAACCTACAGGAGCCTATAACCTATCCTATATTAGGTCAGATTTTGCATATTACAAATAGTTAAAAAGAACAGGTCTAGACTTTTAAAAAAATTCATTTAGAAAGCTGGTCATAGACTTATTTTGTACATGTCCGGCTTAAAAGCCTACAGGTCGGCCTATATTATATTATTTATTTTAAATAAAATAAATAAAATTATTATTTTAATAGTTTTAAATAATAAAGTAATATTATTTTAGTTATTTTCTTAATTATTGAATGTTTAATAGGCTTAAACAGGCTAACAAGTCTAATCCAAGGCTTTTAATTTTTAAGTATACGTCAGATCAGACTTGTAATTTGGTCATACAAAGGCTAACCGGGAAGGCCAGAACTAAGCTTTTTTTATACAGGCTTGGCCTATTTACCTATTTACACCCTTACCGGTAAGAGATAGTGTAATTTGTAAAAAAAATTAATATAACCCTCATCAGATAAAATAACACAACACTAATGATTAAATCACACAATAATTATCATATAATGTATATGACTAAAAATATTATATATTTATATATAAAATAATAATATCCATTATATTGTGTATTATTTTGAGCATAATAAAGTTGAAAAAATAAAAAAGTAACAGTTATAAATCCTTTCCTTGAATTGCTTTTGTCGAGTTCTTATATTATTTAAATACTATGATACAATGTTTAACGAGATTTTTTTTTACTAAGATACAAATTTTGGTTTGTATTGTGTTTTTCCTTATTTTCTTTTGTATGATTTATAAAATATATTAATTATAACTACTTATTTTTCTTCTTCTTTGAAATTAATAGTTTACATCTCTTTGTGTACTTGTATTATTTTCTTTTTGGCACATTCTTTGTGTACTTCTATTTTAAATGTCGTATACTGTTCTTCTTATCCACCCATAATCTATTTGGTTTAAGTTTTACTAGAATTGATGTTAAAAGCACTTGTATTTGGAATGTGTGAGAATCTTGGAAATAGATTATCTTTTATGATCAATCTCAATTTATCCTCCCGTGTCTTGAATTTCTCAAACACATTTTAGGGTTCTCTCCTAAATTAATAAGGCAATCCTTGAAAACAATTTTGGAAGATTCTCTTCCATAATAACTACGGATATTTTCGATGCAATTTATAGAAAATAACTTCCAAATCACCATAGTGCTAAGTAAGGTTATTTGCACCTACAAGCTATGTACATGTCTAATTCCTTTCATATACTCCAATTTAGCGGTCATCGCATCAGGAAAATATCCATACACTATCTCAGATCTTGAACCAATTTAAGAGAGTACTTTAAAAGTTAATTTTATAATTTTTTTTTTGGTGAATTTTATAAATGATTTTATTTGAATAAGAAATTTATTTAATTTTGAAATAAAATCATAAATATATATTTAAAAATTTACGCCTAAATTCAATTTTATTTACTAGATAAGAAATATAGTACTTCTTCGACAATCAATTATATAATTTATACGGTAAGTTATATTTACAAACTATTACAAAATACATTATGTATTCTTAGTAGTGCATTCCTAACCGAGTCTATTATCGAAAATATATAATTAAATTTATATGAAATTATAAAAAAAAAATCGTAAATATAATTTTTTTTCATAACTTATATATGATTTCTGTCGGTGTAAATTGTTGGCTTTTGCGGACAGTGCTGCTACTCAACATGAAAATGCAGCAAGAGCATTCGAGTTGCAAGACAACCAAACACTTGGACATAATTACAACCTACATGTGTTTCAAACATTTTAAGCACGTGCGCATATATTACCTTTTGTGGAAATAACAGATGTAAATTAACATGTTTGGCTTGTTGCTAGAAGAAACCGTAGCTATCATGGTGCCGTCCCGGTTCATGGGTGAAAATAATCAGAGGAATCAATTTGTAGTTTTAACTTTTGCTTGGTTACATTTTGTACCGACTTGTGTGAAATGCTTTAAGTTTTGCTTCCTATTCACCCTAGATACCACTGCAAAGTGACAAATGATGTCGTTTGGTTGAGGGGCCAACCCTAGTCCCACTTAATTAGTTACTTGTGCTATTGCTTGAAGCATAAAATAAAGTTTATTTAGAGTCAGATTCACATTCGAGAAATATTAAGCTATAGGATTAATTTTGTGACGACTATATTTTTTTTTTAAGTTTATTCAATAGTAATAACCTCAAAATTTTTACATTAACTTTTTAATAAATATATATATGAAAACCGTTGATTGACGGAAATCAACGGTTAGGATTTGGTGTCAAATTTCAAAATTTGACAACGGTGTCAGTTGAAATTTGACACCAAATCCTAATCGTTGATTTCCTCCGATCGACGGTTATTATTTATTGGGAATTACACTTATTAATTATACATTAATTGCAATATATGATAACCGTTGATTGACGGAAATCAACGGTTAGGATTTGGTGTCAAATTTCAAAATTTGACACCGGTGTCAGTTGGATAGGGTCCTTTGATACCGGTGTCAAACTTTAAAATTTGACACCAAATCCTAATCGTTGATTTCCTCCGATCGACGGTTATCATTTATTGGGAATTACACTTATTAATTAATCATTAATTACAATATATGAGAACCGTTGATTGGCGGAAATCAACGGTTAGGATTTGGTGTCAAATTTCAAAATTTGACACCGGTGTCAGTTGATCCTATCCCTATATGGGACATGATCCTTTGACACCAAATCTTAATCGTTGATTTCCTCCGATCGACGGTTATCATTTATTGGAAATCACACTTATTAATTAATCATTAATTGCAATATATGAGAACCGTTGATTGACGGAAATCAACGGTTAGGATTTGGTGTCAGATTTCAAAATTTGACACCAGTGTCAGTTGATCCTATCCCTATATGGGACAGGATCCTTTGACACCGGTGTCAAACTTTGAAATTTGACATCAAATCCTAATCGTTGATTTCCTCCGATCGACGGTTATCATTTATTGGAAATTACACTTATTAATTAATCATTAATTGCAATATATGAGAACCGTTGATTGACGGAAATCAACGGTTAGGATTTGGTGTCAAATTTCAAAATTTGACACCGGTGTCAGCTGATCCTATCCCTATATGGGACAGGATCCTTTGACACCGGTGTCAAACTTTGAAATTTGACACCAAATCCTAATCGTTGATTTCCTCCGATCGACGGTTATCATTTATTGGGAATTACACTTATTAATTAATCATTAATTGCAATATATGATAACCGTTGATTGACGGAAATCAACGGTTAGGATTTGGTGTCAAATTTCAAAATTTGACACCGGTGTCAGTTGATCCTATCCCTATATTGGACAGGATCCTTTGACACCGGTGTCAAACTTTGAAATTTGACACCAAATCCTAATCGTTGATTTCCTCCGATCGACGGTTATCATTTATTGGAAATTACACTTATTAATTAATCATTAATTGCAATATATGAGAACCGTTGATTGACGGAAATCAACGGTTAGGATTTGGTGTCAAATTTCAAAATTTGACACCGGTGTCAGTTGATCCTATCCCTATATAGGGGTAAATATTTCTACAGCCACTTTAGATAAGCTTATCTATAGCTGCCATTTTTAACTATGTTATCTCGGGAGAACATAGTTATAAAATTAAAATTGCTCTCTTTTTTACTTTTCAGAACTTTTTTGCTGACGAGGAGAAAGAGAAAAGAACAACTTTAGTGTTATAACTATGTTCTCCCGGGAGAACATAGTTAAAAAAGATAGCTGTAGATAAGATTATCTAAAGTGGTTGTAGAAATACTTTTCCCATATATATATAATATAGAGAAACATTTTCTCATGTTTGTGACCATTCGATTTTCGTGCAAATTTTTTCTTTTCTTTTTCTTTTTTTAATAAATGTGGGATCCACCACCAATTGAGTCACAACATAAGAATTCATTTCTCATGCAACATGAGAAAATCAAACCCCATATAATATAATAAGGGATTATAAATCTTAATTCAAAATTGACGATATTTAAAGGACCCTAACTTCCCCTTTTACTTCTTAATAAGTATGATTTACTTTAAATATTGTGTTATAGACAAGCACTTTATGTGCTAACGGATCATTTTATTTTATTTTTGGAAAAATTCTCCCCACTGGTTTTTCTTAGAATCACTTACTTCCTTATAATTGTTTTTTATCATTTAATCCCTTGTGGTTTTTCCATCTAGTCCACTTTCTAACACCGTTAAAATTAAATTAGATTATCCATTTTGCCCTTGTAAAAAGATAATATAATGCTTTTTTTATCTAACTTCACATCAAATTATATATTGTTAATATATTATAATACTAATGCAAATAATCAGACATATTCAAACCCTTAAACTACATCAGAATACGTAAAATGTAGCTTAATTCAACTCTTTTTATTTTAACTCAATCACCTCCTTATTTATTTGAAATTTTTTATTTTTGGTCAATCCATTTTTCATTTGATCGTAGCTTAAGGAAAATGTAGCTTAAGGAGTTTTTGAACTTTTCCTTCTTTTTTGTATAGATCATCGCAAACTATTCTGGATTCAAGCTAGATGAGACCATAGGTAGAGTAAAATTCTCTGTATCAAGTTTAACACAATTGCATACCTAGGACTCGAACGAAAAACCAGAGGTTAAACTCGAACAAATCCCTACCAATTGAACAAATCATGTTTTAATAGAATATATAAAGTTTACTTTTCAAATAAGAAAAAATAAAAAATGCAAACAAGTTGTGTACCCTAAGGGAAATAAGTTACAATCTCCCCATTATAAATGTATGAGATTATAAGTATAATTTAAAATAAAAAAACATCTACGGAAAGTGGGAGTTGTATTTTTAATCTTACTGATTAATCATTTTTTAATTTAATTTAAATATATTTGTTTATTGAATAAAATTTTAGGACAAGAAAAAGATTAAAGCAAGCCATAAATCCCAATAAAAATTTATAATTTAATTATAGATTACTTACCAATTAAAAGTCAATTAAATGAGGAAACTTTCATTGACTAATTTAAATATATATAGTATGCGTTTTTTTTATGATTTCTTCACTGTATTACCAAGATCAGAGAAATCTGGTGGGCCAAAGTAATTAATTTGATTTTAACATGCACATATATAAAGTAACACTGCTTGATAAATACAATCTTTAAAATTTAAATAGCGTTAATGAGAAAATTGTTTGTGAAATGCCAGGATCAAGCATGACATATCATACGATGTGCATGACAGAAAAAAAGTAATATAAATTGTCTTGTCTAATCACAAAACAAAATAATGGTTGAAAGCTGCCTATAGGTCCCACCCATATTTGATGAACTTTGCTCTAGAATAAGGACGTAAATGACCAAACAAAGAAAGGACCTAACAACAGCTACTTGGTTGTTGCCCTCTGCCAATGGCAATTAAAATACGGCAGAAATTAGACACAGTGACTTATGAGAGAATATAAGGCAATAATAATAATCTTTTGTTAGTCCCACAATTAGGGCTTCTTCTTAGGGTAATCCTCCAACCTTAAAACCTTTTGGGAAACATTGTTTTCCAATTCGGGTAACTTGACTCTTTAGACCCAACCCCACCAATCTGATTTGACATTCTAACCGGTTATAGCCGGTTATAGCCCTTCTGAATATCTCAACCAATTGCCAAGCAACACGTGTTTTTGTTCCCTTCACACATTCCTCATCCCCATCCTTCCACTTCTTCGGTCAAAATTGATCATCCAACGGTTCATATCACTTTGTGTTTCCCATGACTACGAGATATGAATTGAAATAGTTGGATGTTTCTTTATACTATAAAAAAGTTGCTACAGTCAGAAACAAACACACACAAAAGATGAAATTTTACATGATTGATAACAATTTTTCTAAAAAAAAGTATTTCCCAAAAAAGTTGCTACAGTCAGAAACAAACGCGATGAAATGATTGTTTTTTCTCCCATGAGACGAGATATTAAATTAAATTCTTGTACTTGCTTCGACCCAAATAGAAAATCTGTATTTATTTTATTTCCTTATGACAGTTAGAAATGAATACTGGCTCAATTTTATTTAGCTAGCTTATGTTCATATTTTTTCCTCTCTGCAACTTAAAAATACTCATGAATTGTTTTTTGTTTCTTAGTGTTAGAACAAGTTAATTACTAGTGGTTTAAATAAACAAAAGAAATATTCCAAAATAAATAAATAAACATAAGAAAAACTAAATAGGAATATCTCAGTTGGTGCATATTGAGAGCTGAGCAGTGAAAAAAAAAGAGTTTCGGTTCTATCATCACATATCATTTTTGGGATGAGTTTAAAATTTTTATTTCTGATTCGCCTCGCACTCCAGATTACTTCTATAGTTAGTTTTAAGAGTAAGTTTGTGGGGATACTAGGAGAGCCTACCAGCCTAAAAATAATTAGGTAGGTTTAAAAATAAAAAATAAGCATAAGAAACATGGCTGATAGTAAGATCCCTCCACCCATATATAGTATGTAGTCACTAACATTGTGTGTACAAAGATGTTTGTGGAGTTGAACTTGGAATACGAGTGCATGGTTAATTAGTAAATTATTGACTCGTTTGGTGCAATAATATAAATATAATAAGGGTTTTTGTTTTGTTATGTTGTAGACAAACAAAATTTGTGTACACACACAACATTTTATAGAGATTCTTTTTAAAACAAAAAAATAAATAAAAATTTTTGGCACCCACAAAATGTTGTGTGTGTACACAAATTTTTTGTGGTACGAAATAACTCTTATAAAACCCACATAATAAATACAATTCCTTTACTTTATAAAGTAAAATAGTGTGGACAAATGAACGACAGTATAAAAATGGGCACTTGCCAAATTGCATAAATTGGCGTTTTTGCAGAGACCAGAGAGTACAACAGTACCCGAAAGCATCTGCTATTGGTTTTGGAAGGGTGGCCCCTCCTTTTAAATAAGAAAACCTCGGTGTTCCCCTTCCCTTTGTGCATGTGCCAGTAAAAAGATGCATCACGCGCCATTGTTGGTCCTCTATTTCAAGCACTTGTTTTGCATGACCCAAAGTGGATACAGCGACACAGGGGAGCGTATTTTTAGTACTTAGGAGTAGGTGTTTTTTCCCCTAAAATAGAAAGAAAAATATGATAAAAATATAAGTAGTATAAAAGTGTTTCTTTTTTCACATTTAATAAAAGAGATACCGGGTACATGAGATAATTATTTCCCTTAAAACTAAGGGAAAAATGTTTAATCTTTTAAATGACATAACTTATATCTTTTCACTCTCACAAAGAAGTGAGACCCACATCTTTATTTTTTTTTGTAAACTCTCTCTCCTACTTTATATATCTTTTTTCTCTCTCTTAAAATAACACAACTTTACATCATTTAAAATGACGCACATTTTACCCTAAAACTAATCATGTATAGATACAAACTCTGTTGCATGGATACGCTTTTTCAAGAAGAAAAATATGAGTGGGATACGGGATATTGACACGTTTTGACATGTGGTCGATGTTTTTTTGACATTTATTTTATGAATTTTATAAGAGTTATGTTATAGGAAAAGTGATTGTGTTATATTATAGAAATTCATTTTGCGTGCCGGAGTTTTTTTTGCTGCAGGCCCCAAAAAATGTTGTGTGTGTAAAAAATTTTTTGTGATCATGTTAAAAATGATAAATCCTTATTTTATATCTAGATTTTATTTTATTTTATTTTATTTTTTAACTAAATATGAAAAATAATTTATAAATCAAATATTCTTTGTTATAAAGTTTGATCTGACAAATTAACAAGGCATGTAAAATTATATTTTTCTGTATATTTATGTTATAGAATTTAAATATTTAATTGATTATATGATTTATTATGAGTTGATATATGTATTAAATGTAAATAATATTATATATATTAAAAATATTATTTAATATTAAAATATATTTAACATAAAATATACATAACATATCGAAATTTAATATTTTTTTAAAATTAACATATCAATATATCATATGCTATCATATCCTGTATCCCATGTCAACGCATCATAGAATACAAATACTTGAAGTTTTTTCCCCCAAAATTTAAACGATGCATTGTGTCTATGTCCTATCCCATGTTCAAATAAAATAAATTAATTAATCATGTGCGAGTGCGTGTCACATATACGTTGGACAAGTGGCCGAACCATTCACAAATCCAAGATATTGTCTGTGTTTTAAATATGAGTTTTATTAATCTTACGTAACATGACATAAGTGTTGTTTTTAACTCTCACATCAGAAGAGAGAGAAAGTGGAATGATGAAGGAGAAAGAAAAATATGTGGACTCCATCTCTTTAATATGTGCGTGGAAAAGTAAAGTTAATGATAAACATAAAACCCTTTAAATATTACCCAACACCCTACCCTCTTTAAAAAAAAAAGGAGGAAAATATACCATCTGTGTGTCCTTTTTTTTTTGGTAAGCACCATCTGTGTGTCTTTTCTGTAACTATTCCTCTGTTTCTTTATTTTTATTTTTAAATATACCATCTGTGTGTCCTTTTTTTTTAATGGATATTTAAAAGGAAAAAAATACACCATTTATATGCCTTTTCTGTACTGATCTTCAGTTTTTTTCTTTGGTGGAACGATTCTCTGTTTGTTTATCTATGTTTATCTCAATTGTTTTTAGGGTTTTATAATTATCATGTCAAAGGAGAATTGAAATTTTATGTTGTAGAAATAAAAAGCATGTGAGACCCATGTGTTAGAAAAAATTATATGTAGGATCCTTGTTAGCACGAAAATCAAAGGGCGTGTAGGAAAATTTGAATTCTCATGTTGAATGACAATTATAAATCCCTTGTTTTTAAGTGAGATTCCTTCCCTGTTTTGTGATAAAATAAAGCCCCTAACTCTTATTCTGATATTTATTCGTACCTTTGTTGGATCAAGTCACAGTTGCATTAAAATAATCTTTACTCTTATTAGAATTGAAAATTTTATATCTTAAAAGTTGAAAGAATGGAAATTTTATATTACTTTAGCAAGTCACATGAAATGTGTATTGATTGGATTTTACAGAAACAAGTTGCAATGTTGACTGTTTACTATGATTTGCATCTGTTATGGGCCAGACTGAGGCCCACTACGCGCCTCGGCCCAATACCTACATTGCACCTCGGCCAGCCAACAAACCCTAGAGACGGGCTATATAAGGCAGGTAAGGCAGAGCAGTAAGGTACACATTTTTCTAATCCCAAACACCATAGATCACACACACACACCTCGAAGGCATACGCCTAGATCAGTGTCAGTGATCCTTGTTCCTCCCAGATACCTAATCTATAGGCATCTAGAGAGAAACACTCGTATCCGAGATTAATCATCCAACCCACGTTGGACACATCTGCCAACAGGCAGAACATTGGCGCCGTCTGTGGGGATCGAACATCGACCCACGAATTATCCAAAAGAGTAATGGTGAGAGCCACAAGGAGCGGTTTCCGTCCCCCTCTGACATCCAATCAGGAGGAGGAACGGGAAGCAGCACTCCAGACTGCAGACCCCGATCCAGATGCCGTGCACGTCAGCGAGGTGCACTCCGATTCCGAATCCGCTCCAGCCTGTAACCCTGATGCGCCATATATGCGGGGGTTGCAGCCCATCGAGGAACCTGGTCGACAAGGCCCGAATCTGGCCATGGATGCACTCCTGCGCCGGATGGAGGAGTGGGAGCGCCGACGCGAGCTGCAGAGACAGGCGGATGCAAGGCAGATCCACGAACTAGAGGCCCGGATCCGGCAGATGACTAGCCCGGATCCGGTCAGAGCTGTTGATCGCGTAGTCACAGATCTACGCCGTTCAAACCCTCGCATGGAAGATCAACAACCAGTGGAAATTGGCCCTACCGGAATCCCTATGAACCCGAGTTCAACAATGGGGGTACCGAGATTCGGCCTGCAAAGACCACGGCAAGGAGAGCAAGTAGATCTGGGTCTTAATCAGATGACTCGGATGCCTAGGCGTTCAAATACGCAAGTGGAGCAAGCAGATCTGGGCCTTAACCAGACGACTCGAGTGCCTAGGTATTTAAATACACAAGATAGGCAAGAAAGTGGCGACGTGGCCACGATGCATCGACCCCTGCAACGTAGCCCGGATAACGTTGCCGGAATATACAGGAGGAAATACAACAGGGGATTGTACAATGACAGTCCTTTCTCAAATGAAATAGTGGAGGCTCCTTATCCAGACAACTTAAACTTATCAGAATTAATCAAATATGATGGCACCCAAGATCCGCAAGTGCACCTAGATGCATTTGATACGGCTATGTATATCAAGGGCATCGAAGAACCTCTGATTACTAGGCTCTTTGCAACAACGTTAACAGGGGCGGCACAAACATGGTTTTCATCATTACCGGCAGGGTCCATCCGATCTTTCGAAGAATTCGGAGGGCGATTCTTGTTGAATTTTGCCACCAGCAAGAAACAACCAAAATCAGAATTTGCCTTGGGCAAAATCAAACAGCAATCCGGAGAAACACTACAAAGGTACCTTGATCGATTCAAACTTGCTGCCCTGCAGGTGCCTGGGTTATCGGAAAATGTTCATTTACATCTGGTGATTGCCGGCCTACATGGAAGCTCTAGATTGGCAAAATCGATCTATAAGGACCCACCCAGGACCCTGGTGGAATTCAACACGCGTTCTAAGAAATATTTAGAACTCGAACAAATGGAGCTGGAGAATGTTGACCAGAAGCATCATCCGGGTCAATCCGATAGGCCGGGGCCAAGAAAGCCAGGAGACTCGCGGGGGAAAAAGCCAGACGAACGTTTCCCAACTCGAGGGCGGTATGAGAAATATGCTCCATTGAATGCTCCTCGGTCGCAGATTTGGCGTGAGGTGGCTTCTACCGAAATGAAGACCGTGGAAAAACCCCGGCCATTACAGCATCCAGCCGGCCTGGACCAATCACGGTACTGTGCATTCCATGACGGCCCAGGGCACTCTACAGATGAATGCTGGGACCTCCGGGATGCCATTGAGAAATATATCCGGGAAGGAAAGTTACGTCAATATCTCATCCGCACTCAGGGATGGAGAAATCGAAAGAGGAGAGGAGGCAAGTCTGTCAATCAATCTAATGAGAATAAAAAATTTAAAGAGGACAACCGCAGCAATAAGCAAGCCCGTGATGATGATGAATTCCAGGAGCCGGAATTCGAATGCAATGTTATCAGTGGCGCGTTTGGTGGAGGTGGCGATACTATGAATGCCCGGCGAAAGTACCTCAGGGAGGTGCTCTCCATCAGAGAACGTCCTAGATTCAAGGAAGAAGAGCCAGAACCACCGTTGCTATATTTCACAAGAAAAGAGTTGGACGACGTGATACCAGGCCACGTAGACGGGTTGGTTATCACTGGGACGTTGGTGAACTGCAAGGTCAAAAAAATCTTCTTAGATAATGGAAGTTGCGCTGACGTCATCCTATGGCAGGCCTTTAAAAAAATGAATCTTGACGAAGAAGATCTTAGGCCCTGTAACACAGCCTTAATTGCCTTTAATGGGCAAGACACCATACCCAAAGGGTACATTGATTTGCGGTTGACATTAGGTACAAAGGAGGCGTACAGATCTGAAAGGGTGCGGTTCATCGTGGCCGACTTCCCTTCGGAGTACAACATGATCCTGGGGAGGCCGAATATCCACGATTGGGACATGTTGGTATCTACCAAGCACCAAAAGCTCAAAATGATCTCTAAACAGGGTACGGTGCTCACTATAGCTGGAGACCAGAAGGAGTCTAGAGACTGTTATTTCAGATCTGTTCGAATGGTGACGAGGGATCCCAACGCTTCTACAAGAATTAGCCAGCCTGATAACAAACCTCCTCCACACAAGTCGGTTAATATGGTCGACTTCGACATGCGAGATGAGGAGCAGGTGCCGCGACCGGAGCCAGAGGGCGAGTTAGAAACTATAAATATTGGAGAACCGGGGCAGATCACCAAGATAGGCAAGGATCTAGCCACAGTCGACAAGCAGAGCCTGATTGCATGTCTTGACCGAAATCGCGATGTTTTCGCATGGAGGTCATCTGACATTCCCGGGGTGGATCCGAGCTTTTGCTGCCACAAGCTTTCTGTGTATCCGGGATCAAAACCGGTGGCCCAAAAGAAGCGCAATCTCAGCTCGGAGCGACGTCAGGTGTTGGAAGACCATGTCAAAGAACTACTAGAAGCGGGGTTCATTAGAGAAATACAATATACGACTTGGCTGTCCAACGTGGTGATGGTAAAGAAACCAAGCGGGAAATGGCGAGTATGCACCGACTACACAGACCTAAATAAGGTATGCCCTAAGGATGCATACCCGATGCCAAACATTGATCAACTGGTCGATAGCTCATCTGGTTTCCGGATGCTATCCTTTATGGACGCATACTCCGGTTACAACCAAATCCCATTACATCCTGATGACCATGAAAAAACTGCATTCATTGCTGAGAAAGCCAATTATTGCTATAACGTCATGCCATTCGGACTGAAAAATTCTGGAGCCACGTACCAGAGGATGATGAACCAGGTTTTCTCGGATCAGTTGGGTAAAAACGTGGAGGTATACATTGACGATATGATTGTCAAATCAGCCGGAATGGAAGCACACATCCAGGACTTGGAACAAACATTTGGCAAGTTACGACAACACCGTATCCGCTTGAACCCGGCAAAGTGTGCTTTTGGCGTTTTTGCAGGAAAATTTCTTGGCTTCATGTTAACACACCGGGGCATAGAAGCCAACCCAGATAAATGTGGAGCCATATTGCAAATGACGGCCCCGAAAAGTAAGAAGGAAATACAGCAACTGACGGGAAGGCTGGCATCCCTCACCCGTTTCCTACCTCGGTCGGCGGAGACAGCCCTTCCTTTCTTTAAACTGCTACGAAAGGAGGTGCAGTACGGATGGAGTA